>JAWQRJ010001977.1:0-14491 GCA_033557515.1 Diorygopyx duplodentatus | reverse complement strand
TAAAAATTGGAATAATATAACAAAAAATGAAGAATTATTTTAAGTTCATAGATCAGAAAAGTATTTATAAGTAAATATGTTATGATTTGTATATTTTACATGTTAATGGCTAGATTTACATCAATATTTATATTTGTTTTCGATGTTGACGCTATGCAAAGATTTTGCGTACAAGTACTCGTTTATTGTGATGATAGGAGAAAAAAAGAATGTTACTCTTTTATGATTTTTACAATATATTATGTAAGATCATATATTGTAAAAATCACAAAATAAAAACGTCTCTTTTAGTGAACGTCCCACATTCCATTATATAACATCTGGTCAGTTTACCTATGAGGGATTTGTGCAAGAAAAAATGTTTAAAGTGACTGTGACTTTCTTAATAATTAATAATGGTAGCGAAATGTGGTGCTTGGCCTTTTATTTGGAAATTTTTAAACATTTTTTTGGCCTAGATCCTTAAATGTAATAAAAATTCTTTAATTACCTAAAATGCAGACAATTTTATGCCGAACATATAAATTTTTGATTAATTTTGATAGGTATAATAGTAAAGCAGCTACTGCAATATCCGTAAAGCATGTTTTTCATCAAAAAACCACTGCCTAACTAGTTAGAAATGGCCGTAACAAAAAAACTATAAGATCAAAAAAAAATTAATGATGTTTCTAAACTCAGAAAACTTGGTTAAAAAATTTGAGATATGAGAATCAAATACAAGTTGATTTTTGTCAGCTGTGGCCAACGGTTCAATCATAATCATTAAAAAAATACTGAGTGGTGTACTTTATATGCCAACTCACCCGCTTAAACGTTAAAAATTAAAATTTAAAATCTACCATGAATAGGTTTAATTCCCAACGTATTTTCTTGGGCCTTGTGCTTTAGTATCAACTGCTCCAAATAATAAAACGTTTTTTTGTTCTCGGATTTTTGCCGAACTTGCACCATGGCGCGCCAATAATCTTGCGCCTCGGACCGATGGCAATTATCGCACATTTGGTGATTTACCGTAAACTCGACAATGAACTCTTGTTGGAGAACGGCTTTACCAATAACTTCCGCCTGGATGGTCAGCTTCACTTTGACGCGCTTCGAATGCGGTTCCGTCCATACGAAAGTCGCGTCGATCAATTTCACCTTGCTTAAGCCCTTCAGTTTCTTTAAGCAGAGCGTCATTAGCTCTTTCGACTCTAAAGCGCAGTGAATCCATTCCGCCGGTGGTTGCAGGTAACGCTCGCAACCGCGGCAAAAGTATAACGTCGCTTGTTTCGGAATTTCTTCGCTTATGTCAACGTGGCTTCTCAGACAGCCTACGCACATGCTTGTGGGGTTCGGTTCGATGGCCGTACCGCATTCACAACAAAGTCTTAATAAGGAAATTTTTGTATTAATAACAAGTTGAATGGTTTGTTAGAAGTGTAAATGACTTACATTTGAGCTTTAATGTTTTCTTGTGGTATATCTTGAATGTAATCCATCTTTTTTTACGAGTTTTCCAAGTTTGTACGGCTTTTACAACGTGCCAAATAATGAGGTTATGCTATATAACCTATAAAATTATAAGCTTGTTTAGACGTCAAAACGGAATTGGTACACAAGCGCTATCTGTAATTCAAAGAACGAAACTGCGTGTAGGTACAGAAAACTGTAATGCGGATCATTTTGTGATAAAATAAGAAATCTTCATGGTTCTATTAGAAAATAATAGGGGTCCCCAGATAGTCCACAATCATAAAATAATAAAATAAAATGCAAATTAACGGTGCGTTTTTAAGATTTATTTTTGGTACATTTAATATACAATTTGTGGCAATCGTTTGAAGCTCTAGAATTTATTAGCGGTTCTCTACCGTTACGTAACGACAATCTTAATTTAGGATTCGTATGTATCCATACAATATCGAATCTTTTAAATACCGGAACAGAGACGGTAGCGTTTTTATCGAAAGACGTCCCATAATTTCCAACAGTATTTTCGAAACCTAAATCGGCGCATATTTTGGATAGTTCCTCAGTTTGCATATTTTCGGGGAAACACCCGGAATGCCATATTCCACCTGTTCTTGTTATTACTTCCCCATTTACGTCAGTATCACTAAAATAAAATTAATTTATTACGTTTGATTATGTATATAACGTCATGCAATTTTCAGTTAATTAATTATTAATAAATAGTTACTTTTGAGCATGTTTTTTGAATGATATGCATTGTTTTTCGTCTTCTCCATTTGGGCAATCTTGATCTCCATCACAAACCATTTCGAAAGGCACACATGTGGTCTGGTTTGTTCTGGAAGAAAGGGGAATTATTATTAAAATTAATATTTTGAGTTTGGTTTTAGGATTTTACGGATCTTATGAACAAATATATCGTCAAATATATCAAATATTAAAATTAATATCTTAGTACCTGGAAGACCGAGCTCGCTCGGTAAAAACACAAAAGAAAATTTTGTTTCTCACCCCTAAGACAAAGGAATTAAAAACGATTTGCTGGCTTTTTGTTGCCCACTGTTATTATAACAAAATTATTTTTTCACTCACCCATTGCACTTGAATAGACTATCATTACAATGACATACTCTTGGATTTTCATCGCTCTTATCTTCACAATTAACGTATCCATCACAAATCTTGCCTGGTTGGGTCAGACTAAGATAATTGTAACAGTTGCACACACTAGGTTCATCAGAGTTGTCACCACAATCGTTATTTCTATCGCAGTAAGCCGATTTTTTAACACATTTTCCGTTGGCACATTTCAAATCTAATTCTGTGCACCCAACAGATATTTTCTCTGCGCAAATCCTCTCTGATTCATCTTCACCACCCCTGCAATCTGTTATGCCATCGCAAACTTTATTAGATTCAATGCAGCTTCCAGAAGAACATGCGAAACCATCGCATATCGGTGGAAATGTCAGAGAGTTTGAATTTTCTATGATGTCAGTGATTCCTTTGTCTAATAATGTTACAGCGGTGAAGGGCGAAGATTTTGAAAATCCACAAACACCGCGTGGCTCGTGGAATATTGCAATTGGGTGCAAACTCGTTTTGGATTCGCAAACAATCACGCCGCTCCAGGGAATCTTTGGGTGACAGTTTTCTTTATGGGGAACGATTCTTTTGAAGCATCTAGCTCCGGACGTGCAATTCTTTTGGAGGTAAAGAAGGACGGGTTCCATTTTGTGGTTTTCGTTTGTTCCAATCGCCGTGCAATGTTGATGTTTTCTGAAGGAGTCGTCTCTGCAAATTACAGTTTTGGGAATTCAGAATGGAGTTTTAATTGAAGTCTTACTTGGTTGGTAAACTTATTGGTCTGACGTATCGAGTGAAGGAAAACTTATTTTCGGTTTTCAACAAAACGGCGTCGGAATACAAGACGGAAGTTGAGTATACGACCAGTCTAAGCTGTTCGTTGGGTCCTGCAACGTCCATGTAAGATCTTCCCATTCCGGCCAAGATGGTCGTGTTATGAAATCGTATCCTGCAAAGGTAGAAATAATGAACGATGCTATTCCATAGAGTGAGTAGATCGCGTAGAGATGGACTGATATAAATAAAAGATGATGGTCTTACTTGGAGATTCCGTGGAAGCAATTAACCGAGGTTAGTACCCAATTCAGATTCAGCAGTATTCCCGTACATTTATATTCGCCATCTGCATAAACGGCGATATTCCAAGGAAGCGAGTGCATTGCGCTGACGTCACTAGTGACGTCGTGCAGACGATCTCTTGTAACCGTTCTGTTCGAGCACGTCACATAGAGGGCTTTGCAACTATTGTTATCTCTGGCATGCGTTATATTTACAACTAAAAACGAAACGAAAGGATAAAAGGTTTGAAAGTTAAAAAAGTGTTTTACGTTTTTCCGAAGAAGACGCAACCATTTCCATAGGTCCATCTTCAACTTCGACTCTCCTGTAGTCTATATATTCTCCCAAACTCAACGAGAGGCAAACTTCGGCAGCTACCGTCGACTCGCGGTACATCCAATCGAAGCATAGGGGCCTCCACGTTCGGTTATGGTACAAACTGACGACGCCCTTAGTATTCAAACGGGGACGTAAATCCTCGTCTAACAGCACCGCGACGGCGTCCGTTAGGGCGACTGAAAATGCAAATTGATATATAAATTTCCGTTATTACGCCTCTGGTCTGCTTTTATTTCTCTTCGCCTTACAGCAGTCCCATTCGTCTTCGTTATGCGGACAGTCCTGGACGGAATCGCACTTTTTCCAACCCTCCACGCAAGTGGACGACGTGCCACAGCGGAATTCGTCCTCGCGGCACGTAACACCTGAAAAATGGATGGTTATTCTAGCGAAATGGTCGCAGGACTACGTGCCCGTTGATGGATGATTCTGCGAGACAGCTAGTGGGAGGTTATTTGTAAAGATATCCTGTATGTGGTATCCTTCTGACTGCGCCATTTAAGGCTATACATGTACGTACTTGTAGATTCTGGTCGATCGGACACGATTTAGAAAAGCCAAGAGTCGTGAATTTACAAGGATTTTTAAGGAGATTTTGCAAAAGAAAAATCAGATATAGAAGAATAAAAAGATTCGCTATGTTATGTAATAGCTTCACATTGAGTTTAGTTATATCTAATACTATTGAAGTTATATCTAATACCTGTGGTGCCATTTATATAGGAGAAACTGGAAGAAATACCAAAGAAAGCATCAGGGAACACAGACAAAGCTTAAACTCTGCATTCGGAAGACATTTCCTTACATGAGGATGCGTGTAAAGAAGAAGGATGAATAGGACAGATTCTTTAAAAAATGCAAAATTGAAAATATCCAAACCTATAATTAAATAATAAGGAAAAATACTTTTGCAGTTGTGGAAAACCACGAAGAAAATAGTCATACGAATGTCTTCAACATATGAATGTAGATCGTGTTAAAACTCTGGGTTTTCATGAGTTCCTGCTGCATGTGTAGATGTTGGAGACAGGACTATGACACCGAAGAGAATTTGGAAATTATTGCTGCACCAAGTGATTCCAATTTCTCCAACTAACAAGCGTAAAAAAGAAGATGTCACATGCTAGTCACATAAAACAAGAAAAACCACAAATTTGATGTGTAAATCTTACAAAGTTGTGTTGCATTTAGGAGACTGTTTTGCTTCCAATCATCAAACGAAAAAAGCTAAATGAATAGAGAGTTAAGTTAAATTAGAAATGTTTTATATTTGAGAAAGGACTAATGAACAAATATATTATAATTCAAACAAAATAGTTTCCTAAAAAGTACTTTTTTTAATAATATTTCTGTACGTTTTAATTTTACTATGAACTACACTGCAAAAAGTTCCAGCGACAGATTGTGTGAAACGTGAAGGTGTTAAAGAATTAATATTTTTCAACGACAAATTTCACATAGTGGAATTTTCACAAAACTGAAAAATGTGAGATACGATTTTTTTCAGTTATCAGTCGTTTTTACATCAGAATAGATGAGGTTTTCAAGTTTCTGATTATTAATCTCACATCGAAAGCTCAATTTTTCTAATAACTTCTTATTACAGTTTTCCTCATTATTTATTTTTAGTTCCTACATATCATATTGGATCGGTCATTATGAATTTTTCATTTAAAAAGTCAACTATTTTGATATAACTGTTTCAGTTTTGAACCATCGTGACTAACTGAATGTGGATGCCAGACGATTTCTTGTGTATCTTTTTCGAATGTGAAGGTACCCAAAATGGAAAAATTTAAAATGACGATATAATAGAAGAGAATAGAAGGGAATTGGCAGATAAAAGAAATGAAAATTTGTAAATAAATAAAATAAAATGTGGCGTTTCCAGTATTATTTTTAGTAATACTGAAAACAGATTAATAATCTGGTGGTTATTTCTGATATCAGATTAATAATCAGGGCTTTGAAAAACTCTGGCTATTGACCACAAATTACTGACCCAAAAGCTCTCTGATTTTTAAACTAACATCCTCAAGTTTCAATCCATCATATTCGATTCACAATTTTGATTTTTTCTTTTTTGATATTCATGATCTTGATTAAAGGAAAAATGTAAGTTTCAATGAATTAAGCAGTTCATCAATCTAGGAGACATTTATTATTACATTTGTATTCAAATAAATCATTATAATACTCACCGAATTGAAAATAAATTATCTTAAAAATCTATTTCTATGTGAATTTTTTTTTAAATTAATTTTTTCAATTAATTTAAGTTCACAATTATTTTAGATTCATTCAACTTAATGCTTCTACAAAAAACATATTCAAATACGGGCAAATGGTGTACGTTGATAAATAAACCACCAGAACTAGTAACAATGTTTTTTGTGCTGACATTGAAAAACTACTGTAAATTTCTACAATTATCTTTCATTGTTTAGCCCTCCTATAAATGAAATTGCAAAATGGTCACTTATAAGGATAGATGTTGATATATGTTAAAAACTCAATGTGATCATGTCCAAAGAATACACGTGTACAATATTTCTATCGGTTTATTAAGTTCCTAACACTGCTGTTGTTTTTTTTAAAGCACAGTAAACTGTTGCAAATTTTGTTGCATAACATAAGGCAAGTCTGAAGAAACTTGCAGTTTCTTCAAGGCAAGTTTCTTCAGGATGTATCAAATTCAAATTTGAAGTCATCACATCAATTTGTCGAAATTTTATGCTACTTTGTGTAAGTGGTTCTTTAGTTTTGATAATCAGTATATAAGGCATTGGAGAAGACGAAATGGTGGACTACGGAAATACAACCTAAAATCAAGGGGAAAAAGCTGAAAAACCTGAAAACATTGAAGTAGTTAAAACAAAAGAGAGAATGCAGTATAAAAAACATTAACGATAAGGAAGAGAATATAATTACCGAGGAAGATAAGATCATGGGAAGATGGGAAGAACACTTTGAAAAATTGCCGAAATCAGAAACAAGCGGAACAGAAGAAAAGGGGGATACAAAAACTAACCAAGAAATAGAAACTACAAAAGAGGAGGAGTTAGAAGGAGCAATAAAATGTCTGAAGATAGGAAAATCCAGGGATAGACAAAGAAAAAACTAAACCAATTAATAAATTATATAGTAAAGGAGATGAAGATACCAAAACATTGACCTCGAGGAAGCCTTCGACTTAATACGAATAGAAAACATATGGGAAGTCCTAGAAATGCGAAAAGTGGAACTGAAAATAATTGAAATTTTGAAAGCAATGTGCAAACATAACAGAAATATTGTACGAACTAATGACGAAAATTAATAAGAATATGTAGCAGAGATTGTAGTAAAACAGGGTAGAGTGATAAGGCCCCTACTGTTTTTAAAGAAAATAAAATGAAAAAAATGACCATGGGATATAGGAAACTGTAGCAGATCCAAGTATCTGAAAGAAAAAACTAAACCAATTAATAAATGATAATAAATAAAAAAGATGAAAATATTAAAAGATTGGAATACAGGTATAGTGTTACTTAAATACAAGAAAGGTGGTAAGAGAATTTGTAGCAATTATAGAGGGATAATGTTATCAAGCATTTCAGGGTAAGATATTCGCAGGAATAATGCAAAAAAGGAAAACGGAAAAAGGAAAAAAGGAATAATAGAAAAAATAGAAACAGCACTGGAAGACAATGTGATTTTAAAAATTGAGGAGGTGCACAAGACCTGATATTTAGACAGAATATGGAAAGAATGATAAGCAAAAACGGAGCTATGTATATATGCTTTATTGATCACGAGGAAGCTTTCGAGGAGGAATACGAATAGAGAACACATGGAAAGTCCTAGAGAAACGAAAAGTAGAACCGAAAATAATTGAAATTTTGAAAGCAACGTCTGAAGATAACAAAAATACATAGAACTAATGACGAAGAGTCAGAAGACTACGTAGTAGAGACTGGAGTAAAACAGGGTGGCGCCTACTGTTTTTAAAGAAAAAAATGATCATGTGATATAGGAAAATGCAGCAGATCCAAATATCCGAACGAATGTTTGTAGATGATACATTCAGCAAATTGAAGAATTCGGACTACGTGAAGAGGTTGAGAGAGTTCAAGTTCACGAAGAGCTACCATAAATTATTCAGGTTAACAAGAAATCATTCAGTCCGATGAGAAAAACGATGATTTTACCAGACCAAAGTGAAGAGTCACAAGTTTGTTCGCATCAACCCACAAAAGATAAAAATTTTGCAGAGTGCTCAATTATTAAGCTATTGAAAGTAAACAAAGTGAAGAAAGGTGCAATGGCGATTCCATGTAACTGGATTTTTTTCGTGTAAAAACAAATCCTAGCGGAAGTATTAACAGATAGAAGGTCAGGTTGGTTGTAAAAGGATTTAGTCAAAGATACGTCATAGAATAAATTCAAATATTCAGTCCAGTGGCTAAGCTGGCAAAGATTTGTTCAAATTTAAGTATTGCTGCGAATGAGCAGTTGCATCTTGTACAGTTTAATGTGTCCACTGCATTCTTGTACGGATAACTTGAAGAAACGATTTACATGAAGCAACTCGAAGGCTTTAAGGGCGATGCAGACAATTTTTGTAAACTCAAGAGAAGCATTTATGGATTGAACCAGGCACCAAAGTACTGGAATAAACGAGTTGGAAACTTTATACCCCACTCAGAATTCAGGGAAAGCTAAGCGAAGTGTTTATACATGAGAGAGAAAAATGGTAAAAAGCTCATTTTGGTTTTATACGTTGACGATGGATTAGTTTAAGATCTTGAAGTTTTGCAGACTATTTTTTGGGCCCTGAAATTGAAGAAACGGACGACTGTATCAGAATTAATATGCACGTATATGCAAGAAAGATCCTTGAGCGAGAATTTTTCGGAATGCAATTCAATTTCAACGCCAATACTCAAAATAGTACCAAAAACGTCAAAATCAGGGAAGGAAAGCAATGAGAGATTTATATCAATTTTTATAAAGGCAATCAATTGGAGACTGGATGTATTTAATACTTGAGGTGACGTCAGATTTAGCATGCAATGTTGGGTTCTTATCAAGAACACTTGAGAATCCATCCACAGAAGATGTTGAACGAGTCAAAAGATACTAAGATACATTGCTGGTACGATAAATGTGGGAATAGTCTACTAAAGAGATCTTAAGAAATGTGAACTGAAATGCCTTAGCAATGCAGACTTCGGACACAGACAACAAACAGTTGCTATATCAACTGAAGTAGAACTAATTGCAGCTACTGAACCGGCCAACAATGAGATCATTTGATTGAAGAAACTATTCGACGAGATAGTAGTTTTAAAAGTGCCTGTTCTTATGGAATTCAGCACCTGAATTTCAGCTTTAGTTTTAAAAGTGGATAATTCAGCAGCAGTCAGATATGCACATAATTCAGAGTATCACCGTCGAACGAAACACATCACGCTGGAGCACTTTTTTGTCAGAGAAAAGTCACTGAAGGAGAACTTGAAACACTTATACTTCCCTACTCTCTTCTAAATATCTACTCATGACCAAGTTGCTGAAATCATGACGAAAGCGTTGGAGAAACCAAGATTGAAACTTGTTTGTAAAAGAATGGGCCTTACTTCAGGGAAAGTATTAGAAATCAAGTAATCAGCTGTCAGTGTTTTTGAAGTTTAGAAGAATAAATTGTAAACTTTGGTGCTAGTTTACTGAATATTACCTATGGCTCTTACCATTGTTATCTGCATAGTTCCATCAAAAATAGTGTTTAAAGATAATGGGAGCAGATTTTGAGAATCGTTGCATAAATATAATATGCAACGATTCATATCTTTGATAAATGCATATCTTTGATTAGATCAAATCCCCTATGTAGATTGTATTGGTTGTTATTTTTCTGAAAAATGTTCGTCATTTCAAAGTTTTTAGTTGTTTTCTCTTCATCCACACCGCCTGCTTATAAGTAAAAAATCAAAACTCTTGTTTGCCTTATAAAACCTTATATCTGTAATAAATTAGATGTAGGAAATGTTTAGAAAGGACACTTCCGTCTTACTGATTACTAAAAACAATTTTATTTTCTATACATCTTTAAGGTATTTTTATTATGATTCTTCCTTTCAGTTTTCCTTTTGATACAATATGTCGTTACTTCTTTTGGATTGTGCAGTTACTTCGTTTTGATTTCTTATCCTTTATTTAGTTAGCTTTATTACATTATTTTGTAGATGAAAAACTTTGTAGAAAATGTATTGTAGGGTACAACGCAAAGGCCACGAGCTGAAAATTTAACTGGCGCAGTCAGTAGGATGCATTTTAAAACGTTTTATGCTTTGCCCGCTGAAATATGTCCGTTTTAATAGAATTTTGTTTCGAATTTCAGTTTTACGATCTTAAAAAGTAAACGAGCCACACACCGAAACACAACTAGCCATGTTACGAGGCCCCATAAATCGGGCGCGTTTTTGTTCGTTCGTTCGGCCGTGTTGGCCTTTTTTTGCGGACCGGGAGAATGAATTCCCGATAAATGTTACCGCTAAAAACCGGGCAGTAAACGCGGTTTGCGTCCGCGGTAATTTGTTTATTCGCCGCCCGAATAAACGTATTATCGGCGTAAAGCAAAACCGATTTTATTAAATTCGCGCGGATGCACGGCCGCGCCCAAATATTCCACTCTAAGCCGGTAATTTACGTTTCACATGAATACCATAATAGCCTATGGCCAATAATTTGTAATTGGCCTACCGAACAATACGTCAAATCGATATAATTCGTTGTTTACATTTTATTGGATTATAAAAAAAATAATGTTTTATTGTAAATAAAATATTGGAGGAAAAAATTCAATTCTATCTATGTTGGTTGTTGTTGTATTTCTAATTTTTAACAAACTAGTAAGGTTGTGATTAATTTTGACGGTTCGAAAGAGCCTTTCTTTTGAATCTTCACTACGCCAGTAAAATCGATAAATACTTTAATATTGAACATTGAAGACTTTGAATATTTTATATCCTAAAACTCTGTTCAACGATTTAGTTTGAATATTCCAAAATTTGAATCCACTCACCCAATCCAATTGAATTCAATCCCCACCGAATGCCCTTGAGAGAGACAACATTTCCAGTTCTCAAAAAATGTTGTTTTGCGAATTTCTAAATGGTGCCAAATGTTTAAGAAATTTGGAAAAAAATATGAAAAAGTGATAACCCAAATTTTTGACTATTCTAACTATAGTTGAAAACTATTTCACCAATTTTCAACAATATAAAGTATTCTCACCACAGTCTCTCTCATCTGATAAATTAGCGCAATCATTTATTCCATCGCATATTCCTTGCTTATAAAATGTTGTTAAATACTCCAAGCATGTACACTTCATTTCATCTGATCCATCTTCACAATCCACAAACCTATCGCATCTTTTCGACATCGAAACCAATTGTAACATCCTGCGATCCAAATAAAATAAGTTATAACTTCGTTCGTATCAAAAAAAAAATGCTTACCGAATACACTTAAAGAATTGAATTATTGGTTTAGCAGTCGTAACGTTGTTAAGTTCCTCATCAAATTTAATCACTGTAGTACCCATTTCCGTTACCAACTCGGTTGTAACCTCAAGCGCGGTAAGCGTTGCTTCTTGGTCACTATTTGTTACCTCCCAAAGATTATCAGTAGCGGTCGCTTGCGATTCACCGGCGAAGAATTCAGTTTCAGTTGTAAATAAGTCGGACCCAGTTCGGCCGGTGCTATTTTCAATTTTAAATACGAAGATGCCATCTGCCCCAGTGGCGGACGCTACTGGACTTTCCTGCGCGGCCGTTATTAATGCAGTACGCGCGCCATTTGCCGTCGTCCGCTGCGCCGTGTCCATGGCGGCACCCAATTTATTAACTTCACCATGCGGGAGCGACGATCCTACCATTATCATGCGCCGCATCGCCTGCTCGAACAGGCTGGCCATCTTGGACCGCTCGCAGTGGCGTTCGTCGTCGCCCATTAGACAGTCGACCACTTTGTCGCAGTGGCTTTTCTTCGGCAGGCACTTCTTCGTGCCCTTGCACTCGTAGCCCGGGCACTTTAGCAGCGGAATGTTCAATGGGTGTTCACTTGAACCTGAGAAATGAAGAAATTTTGGTGTGAAGAATCTGCAGGATTCTTCTTTCTTTTGCAAAATACCCAGAGGAAGGAGTTACCGGAATAGAAGAACACTTACGTATATTATCAAATATCCATCCTAAGTATAAAGACACTCTAGTATAAACTCCAGGTTCGTTTGGTCTTGCGCATCCATCTCCATGACTAACAATTCCTGCCAAATACCACTGGTCAGGAGAATTGGGGTTTCTGCACATGAACGGACCTCCGCTGTCTCCCTGACAAGCATCTTTTCCACCTTCCACGAACCCCGCACATATTTCTCGTCCATCTTCATCGTCCGGATATTTGCAATGCTTCAAAACTGGCACTTCTACTTCCCGTAAATGGTCGGCTAGAAAAAAATCAAGATTGCTCAAAGTTCAAAAGGTGCCAAGTTTGAAATATTTTATTATTACGGTCTGGTCCATGTTCGAACGTGGCTCCCCAACCAATAGCAGTACATAGCGTCCCCGCAGGTGGTGCGCTTAGATAGTTTTTCCCAGCAGTTGTTTCAGATGGAAGGCAGATCGGCCTGACGTGCCTGTTAAACTTCAGTGGCGCATCGATCTTGACCAGCGCCAAGTCGTTCCTCAGCACAGCCCTGTCGTAGGCGTCGTGACAGATGACGGCGATGACAAACCTCGTCTGCTGCATCGGCGAGTAAGATAACCTCCTCAAGATCCCAGCCTCCACTTCAAAGTAGTACTTGCTGAATTTATCCACGCAGTGGGCTGCTGTCAGGATCCACGTTTCCGTGACGATCACGCCGCCGCAATGGAAGAACCCGTTCCTGAAAATGGACACCACCCATGGCCAAGCCGCCGGCCTGCTTGGGTTCCCTCCCACAACTCTGCTGTCGCCCAAAACATCTGTGTGCATCCAGTTTCCAATTGTTTCGTTAGATGCCCTCTCTCTAAATCTGGACGCTGAATCTTCGCTGCTATCGTCGACTTCCTCTGAACGGAAAGGGCGTTTTCCCATGACCCTCTTTCCGCAAACCGGCGATGGACATTGGACGTAAACCGCAAAGTCGGGTACGCAAGAATCTACTAAGTCGATTTCGTTGTTGCTCAGAGCATTGACGTATTGGCCCTTGTACTTGGTATGGGTAGGAACCATATGGGTGATTGGTGATCTGGAAGAATAAGACAGAAAAAACATTATTTAGACAGATGGTTTTGACACCAATATATGAAGATGGAGGAAAATTTTCCCAATGGCGAACAAATAATATTAAAGCATTTCTTACAGAAAGTTTGGACCAGATTCCTTTTCACACGCACTCTTCGCCCAAATTTCACTATTCGAACATGCAGGATACCATATTCCTTTGTAATTTTTGTAGAGGAAACCAGCTGAATTCGATATTTTGTACATAGGCTGCAATATACTCTTAGATAAGTTTGCGTACTGTTTCCATTACAAACGGTGAAAGTTTAGTTACTCACCAATGGTTTTCCAAACGCCTCCGATAAAACCGAACAATCATCTTCGTCTTTCCCGGTCCTACATTGAACAATCCCATCGCATCTTTCCTCGATTGGTATACATGTGACTCTCCTCTCGTCGCTCCAATCGTCACAACCAAATGTGTTCTTTTTGCACCCAAAACAACTCCACTCGTCTTCCCCGTTTGGACAGTCGTAGTATCCATCGCACAATCTAGACGGCCCAACCCTGTCCGTGCAGGAGCACCCGATTTCGTCGCTGGCGTCTTTGCAATCGACCTCGTTGTCGCAGACTTTGAACACCTTCACGCATTTCAACTCGTCTCCGCAGAGCACCTCTCCGGATGGACACAAATCCGAGTCTCTGGTTCTGTTGCTGTGGGGTTCTTTTATGTCGTCCACCAGGTCTTGGAGGCTAAGACCTGAGCTCTGTCTTACTTCCACGCCCGGGATGGAGGTGAGGTGATTGGTTGTTGGCGCTGGTACGGGATTGCATATGAAGAATTGACCGGAAGGGTTCGTTGCTTGGACGCTGGTGGGAATGGTGTTTTGGGGAACGTAGAAAGGATTGTATTGGTACTGCGTGGGCATGGGTTGGGCCATTGGGAAATAGTTGGGATTCACGGGATATGGATAAGTTGGGTTCATCATATATGGATTTCTGTTCATTGGTAAAAGTTCTGCGTATCTCGGATTGGGATCGTAAGTGTAACTTGATTGGGGTGTGTATGGAACACATTGGGTTGAGGTTAAGATTGAATTTGGTGGTTTTAAAGAGTTGTCTTGGTGTATCGTTGCTGGTTGTGCTTGTTTGGAATCTACGAAATTGAATTTTCGTTCTCTGTTTTCCGAAACGATTGGTTGGATTGGTGTTTGGACAGGTTCTTGAACAAATGTATCGTAAGATGGTTGGACATATTCCTCTTTATGATACTGATATTGCTGTTCAATATTCATGTTGTTAT
>JAWQRJ010001976.1:0-14496 GCA_033557515.1 Diorygopyx duplodentatus | reverse complement strand
TGAAAATCGTATATTCGTGTAGGTATTCGAACGTTTAGGTAACCTTTTTTTGCAATTTTATTTTGAGCATCATTTATTTGTCTCTTCCACTATTTTTTTGACGAGATCATCAGCAAAGAAAATCTTCGTTTTCTTCATCGTTTAAAAAATTCTATGGATTTTGTGGTTATTAGGAATTTGCGGCCCTTCAGTTTTATCTCAGCTAGTGAAATCGAACCTGTTTGGCCTATTGTCTATCGTCACTATTCTGGCTTATTGTCCAGAATAGTGACGTCCTCCCCAGGTCCATAATTGTCTCGCCTTTCAGTAATATCATCATCTTCACTGCAGCTACAAGTCTCTGGTAAAGGTACTATTTTTCTTCTTTTATTCACTACAATATTACTACCACTGCAAATATCACTACCATCTTCTTCTTCTTCATAATTGTCCCTATCACTATTTCCAGCATCACCTAATTCTTCATAATTCTCTTCATCACTATTTGCAACGTCTCCTAATTCTTCCTTGTCATACGAGTTCATATGAAATTCGTCATCACTACTTTCTAACTCATTTACAATATCAGACTGCAAACGTCGTTTGGACATTTTCGGTATAGTAAAAAATCAAATTGTAAAAAGCGGCTTTCCCACTCTGTGTAAGTCGCAGCGCAAACAGTTCAAAATAAAGCTTTGCGTAGAGCGGCGACTATATGGCGACATACGAGCGCTACGGTAAAACAGCTGTGTCGATTGTATGACAACATACGAGTGCAAAGGGTTAATAGCTGAGCTATATTTTATTGGTCGGTGCTTTCATCGAGATAAAGAGAGAAATACATACTTTCTTCAACAAGACTGAGCATCGATTTTTCTACTTGTTCCCCCGCATCAATAATTCTTCTTTGTATAGTTTGGTGGGAAAGCGGTACTGAGTTGAATTATTCAGCTAGTTTAGCGCCTTCAAAAGCTTTTGCCGTTTCAATGGCACACCTTTTAATTAAACTACCATCAGTAAAGATTGTTTTCGCCGACCGGTCCTAATTTGTCAATTATTCTGTACGGTCCCACTCAAGGTTTCGAAAGCTTTTTACTAATATCTATTTTTGTCGCTGGATCATAAAGGAAAACTTTATCCCCAACCTCAAAGGTGACTTCATTTATTGTATTGTTTAACTTGCCGTTCGTTACTACTTTGTAAATGTTGCTTAACTGTTTCATATGTTGTCTGTAATCGATGCATTACTTCTGCTACGTAATTTTCAGAATAATCGTATCTATAAGTATATAGTTTTAAGACATCGTCGTCCCATAACCATATTACGACTGTGCAATAGAAAATGCGGGGTTTCCCCAGTTGAACTATGTACCTTGTTTCAATATGCTATTGATGACGGTAACCCATCATCCCAATCTCTCTGATTTTCGTTTGCTACGTGTGAGGAGAGATCTTTAAAAACACGATATGTGTGTAGTTTCAGTTTGTAAAAATTTGCACTTACTACGATTTTTAGATTTGCCTCACGAATCCCATCAAATACTGATTTCTAAGCATTATAACCATAAAAATTTTTTTTTGTAAATATAAGCAGATACCTTTTATGTTAAAATATGTACGAATTATGTACATTTGGCACTAAATGAAGTATTTTTACATAATTCGTACATATTTTAATATAAAATGTATATGCTTATAATATTTATAAAAATATTATATGCATAGAAATCTGGACTCTAGTCATTACCTTCTAAATTGTCTAAAGTAAACATATCTAAACAACTCAAGATTCATTCATTACTGTGAGTTGTCTACTGGTTTTCCTATCTGTAATTCTCGTATTGATCCTTTTTGCACTGCATTAATTGTTTTTCCCCTCTCAACTTTATTTTCCCTTAGCATTGGAATTACTTCTGTATCTACAGCCACCATTTTATTTTTTTTATAATCAATTATCCCCCATTCTTTATGCTGTTTGTTGTTATGCTCAGTTCTCTGTATAGGATTCGTAGTTCCTCGTTTGTTCTTATCCGCCAGTCCGCCGTTTTCCTTATTCCATTGATCGCTCTCAGCATCTTCCTTTCCCATCGTTCTAGCTGTTCTTCGAGTTTCTTTGTTATTAACGTCCATGTTTCGCTTGCGTATGTGATCGTGGGTTTAATAACTGTGTTGTAAATCCTTATCTTCAGGTTTCTGGAACAATATTTCGACCTTAACAGTGACTATACCGCTCCATACTTTCTGTTGCCCTTTAGGATTCTGGCACTTATTTCTTGGTCTTCGTGTCCATTGCTAGTTACTATTACCCCCAGGTACACAACTTCCCTTACTTTTTGGAACTTATCCTGTTCATTTGTTATGTGCACCGTCAAGTCTTCCTTGTCGTTTGTCTGCCTTGTTTTCCCCATTACCATTGTATTTTGTCTTGCTCTGATTTATGGTGAGGCCTAGTTTTGCTGCCTCCTCCCCTAGTTTTTTCGCTATTCTCTTCAACTCTTTCTCAGATTTCGCCAGCAATGTAAGGTCATCGGCGTACGCTATACATTTATGTTCGTTATTAAATATCGTTCCTTCCGTCTTTATTCTACTATTCCTTATTACCTCAAGAGCAAAGTTAAATAATGTTGCAGATACGGTACCTCCCTGTTTAACGCCACTCCTAACCTCTGTGACATCTGATTTCAAGACGTCGCACCATCCTCCCAGCGTACCTTGTTCTCTGCGTGTTTCAGCGCCATCCACACCAACCGAGTCAGTTTTACTGGCACACCTAGCCCCGTCATCGCATGGTACAGTTGTTGTCTGTCGATTTTATCGTATGCCTGTCTGAAATCTATGAACAGTGCATATATTACTGTTTTACTCTCGTAATTCGTTGTCTGTAGTTCTTTGATGGTAAAAATTTGTTCCACTGCCGTTCTGTTCCTTCTGATGCCCCCTTGGTATTCTCCCAGTATTCTTCCTGCGTAGACATTCGGACGTGTTCTTATGGTAGTCGCCATTATCTTGTAGATGGTGTCTAGTAACACAATGCCCCTATAATTTTCACATTTCGTTGTATCTCCTTTCTTACAGAGCGGACACATTAGGGCTTTGTACCAATCTGTTGGCATTTTCTCTGTCCTCCATACGTCCTTAATCAGCTCATATATTTCTTCCGTTAACCTTGTCTCTCTTGCTTACAATCTTTCCGACGCTATTTCGCTCTCTCCTGGGCTCTCTTTGTTCTTCATCTGTAATATCGGATTTTCGATCTCTTCTCTTGTTGGCTCCTCCACTTACACCCCGTCCTCCTTTCGCCATTCCTCGGCCAATGCGTTTTGATATTGTTTTGCATCATTTAACATTTTCCATCTTTCTAACACTTCTGAGTTATATATCAAGCATCCTTCCTTATTTTTGTAATATTTACTTGTTTTCCGATACCCTGCTCCTACTTCCCTTACCTCCCGGTAGAAAGATCTAATTTCTTTATTCTTAAATGTTTCTTCTATATTTTTCAACTTATTCTCCATGCACATTCTTTTCTTCTTTCTGTACATTGTTTTCATTTCTCTCCTTATTTTTTTATATTTTTGGTAATTTCCTTCACTGCCATCTCGCAATGGCAATTGTCTTATCCCTGCCTTTTTTGCCGCTATTTCCTTGTACTCTTCATGGAACCATTCCTTCCCCCTCTGTCCCCTTCCCTGAGTTGGTATAACTTTCTTGTTAGCTCTTTCAATTGATCTCTTGATGTTTTTCCACATTTCCTCCATTTCGGTGACGTTCAACTGTACTTCTAGTCCCTTCTTCACTTCCCTCACGTATGCTTCTCTGACCTTTTTTACTCCCAAACTCTTTGTGTTGTAGCGTCCTTTACTAACTTGAGTTTGATTTCTTTTGTCCCTGGCATTCATTTCCATCGAACAAAATTTATTGTTCGTTGACCGTTATCATTTGTCTCCTCGTGTTTACTGTGCTTTCCTATAGTTGGAACGTACATATCCTCTTCTCCTACCTTTGCATTATAGTCCCCCCTAACTATCTTCACATCAGCCTTTGATAATTTATTCTATTCATTTTCTATCAATTCGTAGAATAGGTCCTTTTCCGTATCATCCTTTTCTTCCGATGGAGCGTGTAAGTCTTTCCGACCCTGTCCCCAGAATTCTATCATTCGCGCCGCTTTGGAAGAAAGTTACATCTTCTATTTCTGTAATCTCCCAATTGTTTCGTTTCGTGTAGTGTTCTTTTCCTGTCCGACCCATCCACTTTTACTCTACCGTTCTTTCTGCTTTCCCTGATCTTGTCCTTTATCACGGCATGCGTTTGGTCCATTTCGGTTCGCTCCTCACCCTTCCTTCCTACCCTTTGGAGGAGTTTTTTGGTTTGTTCACGCCTTCCCAATTTTTTCCAAATTAAATAAAGTTGCTTTTTTTAATGAATAAATTTCCTGTCTAGGTTTTCTCTATTAAAAAAAATCAAATTTGCTATTTTAGCAATTTGATATTATTTTGGGGAGTTAGGTGAGAGAAAGTCATGTGAGTGATCCATGCCCACTCAGTTTATTTATTTATCATACAATTTATATTTGTACATTAATATCCCTGTATATTTACCCATCGCTTTATTTACCTTTATTTATTTATTTCTAATTGTACAAAAAAAAACTTTTTTACAGAGGCTTCATCCATCTCGGAGCGGGTCTCTCAGTGGGCTTCTCGGGCCTCGCTGCGGGGTTCGCGATCGGCATCGTGGGAGACGCGGGGGTGCGGGGCACAGCCCAACAGCCCCGCTTGTTCGTCGGCATGATCCTCATCCTCATTTTCGCGGAGGTGCTGGGTCTGTACGGCCTCATCGTGGCCATCTATCTGTACACCAAATAAACAGTAAAGTAGCTGTCGCCCCGCCGTGCCCCACCCCCTGTTTAACGGTACAGTAACCCCCGACCCCCATTCTTTAAAAAAAAAACGTTCCGAAATTTAAAAAAAACGTTTCCACCCACCCAGAGCTCCTCAAGAATTACAGAAAGAAAACGCAAGTAATTAAAATAAACGAACCACCGCAGAAGATTTGAAAGAGATTTTAAATCGTTTTTGAACGCGCTCAGTTTTTTTTTTTTTTTTTGAAACACCGTTATCGTTTTTATTTAGGAAAAGAAAAAAGTTTGAAAATAATCTGGTGAGGTAAATGTAAGCTGTAAAAAATTAAGTTAACAAAAATATGCTATATTGTAATATAATTATTTTCTTTTTTTCCTATTTAATTTTAAAAAAATTCTTGTTTTTTTGTTTTAATTAATTAAATAATATTTTTTTTACAGTTTACATTTGACGTTTGATTGTATAGCTCCTCTTATCAATAATTATCATTGTAATTAATTAATTGATTAATTAATTAATTAATCGTACTAGTAAGATGTTATTTAGAGATGTGTATAATTTAAAAAGAAAACATTCATAACGTTAAAGTTAGTCCACGATCGGTTTTAATTGTACAATTGTATGAAAGAATACGTTTTCAATGCGTCGTCTAAACCTTCTGTGCGAAGTATTCGTAGAAACGAACTAATTGAATATAGTATTTGTGTAATATAAATAAATGAGTAAATAAAAAAAAAACAAGGTTTTTAAAAGAACCAAGAAAAAAAATCAAGATTGTAGCACAATTATTTTACGTTTTATAGTGATTCTTATTCTCGTTTGTTGCTTCCGCGTTGTGCGTCGATTCCTGTTTTACCCACACCGAAAAAAAAGGTAAATATTCGTTTGTTTTTCCTTTGTTTCCATCGCCGTCTTATTAAGTTTTTACGCGATTAGTCTTGCGTTTTGGTACTTTTAAGATTGTAAATATCATAATTACACAGGTTTTTTAGTTGAAACAAAAAATTATATATACATAGTGAGTGTTAAATAAAATTATTATAGCGTAAAAGATATTGTAATGTATAACATGTATATGTATAACTTATTAGGTAAAAGAACTTATAGGTATCGTAAAAAAACTTAAGACGTCTATAATTCTATAAACAGTAGTCGTTTTGTGTTGTTTCGATTAGCTAACCGAACTTTTCAAAAGTTGTTTGATAACAAAAGCCATGAAAAATGTACACAAAAAAACGAATTTTTGATGCCGAAATTAATTAGCATGACAAACATTCCATTCCATCAAAATACTTGTAAAAACGAAACAGCAACAAAAAAAAATAATTTTTTCCTGCGTTACTACTCTTTGTTCAGTTTCGTTACTACTCTTTGTTCAGTTTTGTTACTACTCTTTGTTCAGTTTCGTTTCTATATCTATATGTGTAGAGTGCGAATTTTTTTGAACGTTGGTCTGTCTGTGCCCAATCTTGTATGTCTGTATGTGTGTATTTCAACAAAAACATCTGACATCTGCATACTTTCAACAAAACTAAACGATGTAAACGCTTCTATGTGTTTTGGTTCGCTCTTTGGATGATGACTAAAGAAGAGAAATTGTGTAGGAAATTGTATAAATAAGTATTTATATATTATTGTGTTTGTGATTGTCAGATGATGTACCTCCAAGTATGAATTTTTGCGATTTAAATAAATGATTTTGTTGAAAACAACTGCCGGTGTGTTGCTTAACGCTTACTTGTTTTGTTGAGAAATGTGTTGGCCACGAAAAAAAAATGCTGATATAAGTGAACAGTAAGTATAAATGTCCTATTTTGCTTAAACAATGTTATGAAACAATGTAATAAATAAAATACTAGTCAGATACAGAAGAAAATCGAAAGAATAGATGATACCATAGAAGACTTCTAAACGGCGAGACTTTGGGACAATGTATGTTGAATAAAATCGATGACAAAAGGAATTTAATAAACGGGTGCGTTCTGAAAAGCACTGCTTGCGTTGTTAACACATTTTCGGTTATTTTCAATTTTCAAATCGGGTTATCTCGCAAATTATAAGCTTTGTGAAGACGGGGTCTTGAAATTCGGGATCTCCAGACGATTTTCTATAGGATTCCGTATAAATTCAATTGCCATCCTACCCGAAAATCACCATAAAGTTCAATGTTGAGAATATTCGCGATTTTATGCTTATTTGTAATTTGCAACTTGAATATCGCGAGAATTACCAACTGCACGAAGACGAGCGTGGCAAAAATTGAATCCCCAGATTATTGTCTGTAAGGTTATCCATCATAGCCCCCTTCAGAGTAATCTACAAATTTTCGGTTATTTTCAAATTGGGTTATCCCGAAAATTATAAGCTTTATGAAGACAGGGTGTCGAAATTCGGGATCTCCAGACGATTATCTGTGGGGTTCCGCTTAAATTCAATCGCCATCCTACTCGAAAATCAGCATAAAGTTCTATATTGAGAATATACGCTATTTTATGCTTATTTCTAATTTTCAACTTGAATATCCCGAGAATTACCAACTCCACGAAGACGACGTTTGGCAAAAATGGAATCCCCAGATTATTGTCTGTTAGATTTTTATAAAAAAAACAAATGCGTTAAAGAATTATTTTTGGGTTAACATAATGTAAGGTATTACAGTTTCTGTTGTAACTCATAAATGGGTTTGTGTATAACTATGATTTATATACTGAAAGAAAGCTGAAAGTCCAACGTCTTCAACTGGCTACAATAATTTTTGAAAAATAAATTGGATTTTTGCAAAAAAAAAACATGCGTTAAAGAATTATTTTTGGGTTAACATAATGTAAGGTATTACAGTTTCTGTTGTAACTCATAAACGGATTTGTGTAGAACTACGATTTGTATACTGAAAGAACGCTGAAAGTCCAACGTTTTCAATTGGCTACAATAATTTTCGAAAAATATATTGGATTTTTGCAAAAAAAAACAAATGCATTAAAGAATTATTTTTGGGTTAACATAATGTAAGGCGTTACAGTTTCTGTTATAACTCATAAACGGGTTTGTGTAGAAATAGAACTATGATTTATATACTGAAAGAAAGCTGAAAGTCCAACGTTTCCAATTGGCTATAATAATTTTTGAAAAATATATTCAATTTTTATTAAAAAAAAGAAATGCGTTAAAGAATTATTTTGTACTTTTATTATTTACGCAAAATTTACAATACCTATAACTTTGTTAGATTAACACTGGTACACACATAACTTATCAGTTAAATGTTTCTTCTTGGTTCAAAATTTAGAGAGAATAATCTTTGCCCCTTTGCTCCAAGGAGAGATAGTTAGATAACTTTTAAACATTACACAGTACTTAAAGTGTTATTTTACTAGTGCTCATTGGATTTTAACCTTGTGTCAATTTTTCATGGAAAAATATCAATAGTTTATGACCTGCGCAGAATAACACGACTAGTCCCCCTTCTTCCAAAGCCCCCCTTCTTCCAAAAGAACTTGTCCAAGCAGAAGGCACATTTGTATTTATCACAGAAACGTCAACTCAAGAGAAGTGTCTTTATAATTGTAAGTACTCAGTGTTATAGCGATTTACTTGTTGCATTTTTATCGCAGATAGTTACGAATTTAAAGATTGTGATCTTTAAATTCCTTTAAATGGCACCACCACGTCATTCCAGGCTTATCTTTTATTGCGAATTGTTTACATATTCACTGCACGCGATACGTTTCGTTTCGTTGCACTTTTTGTTCTATTGTTATTTATCTTTGTTGTATTTGTCATTTTTATGTAGATCGAAGTCGGCGATATGAAAGTAGACGAAACAGTTGCCAAACTAAGCGTCAAAATTGACGAAAATGACGTTTTTGGCGGCGCCTCGAATATTTTGGAAAGTGTACGTCCGCATTGGCCCAAAGACAGGATACGGTACAAGGTGAGTTTTAAAACGCCGTTTTTTTCTTGCTGTAAGCAATACACAAGAATAAGTAGGCTAAATTATAACACTCGTCGATTGTGATTTGTTATAAACGCGCATTGCAAACACAGCCTACTTACCTAACTGTTTTAATCGTAGTAGATGCGTTATTCTACATACTTCAAGGTTGCAAATCAAATTGTTGTGAGTATTGCGGTTTGTTTCGTAACATTTAAAAACAGTACGTGTAATAATAAAAATCGCAGACGCTTTGATGGCAGTTTTGTGGTTTGAAAATTTGAATTTATTTTGGCGTTTTGGATTTTTTTAAATAGGATATCGCATTGAAAGTAGAGGAGGTAGATAAAAAATCTTAAATAAAAAAGCAAAGACCAGTTAATTTTCTGTAAGAAATCCTAAACATTTTCTTTTTCTTGACGCAACCAAAAATATCTCCGGAAATATTAGAGGTACAAGAAAATTTTGAGGATACAAAATAAAGAACGAATAACTAACGAAGTTGTATTGAATTACATAATTTTAAAGAAATTTGAAAAATTACACAGAATACGATTTACTTAATGCAATTGTGGATATGTCGGAAAATATGAAAGACACGGGAAACTGCCCTACAATTCCTTCTATGTTCTATTATTTTGAGAAATTTAAAAAATCGTCCACCTTATAGATATATTTTATATTTTCATCTTTTATAACTTTGATTAAACATATCTCGTAAAGTAGAGGAGGTAGATAAAAAATCTTCAACAAAAAAGCAATGACCAGTTAATTTTCTATAAGGAATCGTCTAGTATACGTTCTTAAAACGAGTGATTTAAGAGAAAATCAAAAAATTGCAACACGATACAGTTTAATCTAAAAATTATTTTTTCTTGATACATCCAAAGATATCTCCAGAAATATTGGAGGTATAAGAAAATTCTGCTCCTTCAACCATTTGGATTCTTCCCTCATCTGCTCTCTGTACTGTTAGTTTTCCCTTCTATATTGAAATATACTGTAGGAATTGTCTTTTTTAATTAAAATTATAATTTCACAAACGTTCATTTTTTTCTTGTCTAAAATAATTGAACTGTGCACTCTTATCACTAGTAGGTATTATATGGAATATTTGTTAGTCAATTAAAATAAGACACTTTGATAGCTATTTTTAATGAAATATTTAATACGAAAGCTGTTAACAGATGGAATAACGAATAAACTGGTGGCATGCATCCTCGAAGGGGAAAACGAAGATCAAACGGTGCTTGTTCGAGTATACGGCCACAAAACGGACTTGTTAATAGACCGTAAAGCAGAAACAAGGTATGTTGTTAATTTTATTCCCACTTTTTATTAATTATGTTCCCCACTTCTTTTGCAGAAACATACTGATATTAAACAAATTGGATTTAGCCCCGCAATTATTCGCCACATTCCAAAACGGTTTGGCCTACCAGTTCGTACCTGGCTGCACATTAACTTCCAAAAGTGCTAGCGACCCGTATATATACAAATTAGTCGCTGTGCATATGGCAAAAATGCATAAAGTTGCTTTATCGAATATAAAGAACCCAACAGCGTGTTTATGGAGTAAGATGCAAGATTTTCTAAATTTAGTACCGGATAAATTCACAAACGTGGACAAACAAAGAAAGTCCGAACAGCTGAACCTTCCAACGAAAGCAGAGTTGCAATTCCAAAAAGAATATTTGGAGAAGCGATTAAACGTGCACGATTCCCCAATAGTTTTTGGGCATAACGATTTATTGTTGGGGAACGTCGTTTATACGAAATGCGAGAACAAAGTCACGTTTATAGATTTTGAATATGCCAGTTACAACTTTCAAGCTTACGACATCGGGAACCATTTTGCAGAATTTGCCGGTAGGTTTGAATTATTTTTAATTGTTATATAAATAATTGAGATATAAATTAAAAACGAATTCTGAGCACCGTCTTTGGAGCTCTAGCATCCTGAAATATATTTTTACACTTTCATTTATCTTTTTATATAACATTTATATATTACTATAAAAGCTATGGCAGAGTGATTTTGTTTAAAACAAAACAAATTGTTTTAGGTGTGGACGAAGTGGATTATTTCTATTATCCAAATAAACAACTGCAATTCGACTGGTTAAAAAGTTATCTTCAAGAATATAAAAATTGCAAAGAAATCAACGAAAACGATTTAGAAAAACTTTACGTTCAAGTGAACCAATTTGCATTGGCCGCTCATTTGTTTTGGGGGATTTGGTGTTTAATTCAAACTGAACATTCGCATATAGATTTCGATTTTTTAAAGTATGTATTAATTACACTATATTTCGGTTGGCAAAACTATCTATCGGATTAACTTTTTAGTTTAAATTTATTTATTTTTTATTCCAGGTATGCTAACCAACGTTTGAGGGAATATTTTAAAAGAAAAGAAGAATTTCTATCATTGGAAATACCTAAATGTCATCAGAACAAGCTATGAGTGAATTATAAACAATTTTGACTATTTCGAAGCAATTTTCAAACGTGATATGTAATTATCGACCATGTAAAATGTTTTGTTGATATTGATAATTTGAATGAAAACTACGTATTTTTGTAGAATATTGTGTGGTCTTTTCATTCCTTAACATTTCTTACTCTTTTCATTCCTTAATTTACAGTGTAATATTTCATAATTTTTAATAGAATAATAGTCAATAATATAATGGATTGGACACTTGTTTTATTCAAATGATAGTAAATATTATACTACTTACAATACTAAGTAATTTAATAAATATATCAACAACAGACAATTTGTATTATATAAATTTATTGAAAATAGGCATTTTATTACATCAAATTTAAATTTGAATTCAAAAGAAGAAACCTGAAATTAGCAACACACCCCTTCCAACTTATTAAACCTATAACTAATTAAATTCTTCAATAAAATGTATACTATATGTGTTTACAATTAAATAAAACACCGTTTCATTTAATTTTAGACTCCCCGCTTTCTTCTTTTTTTACATTACAACCATATTTCGCAATCGAATTTCAATTTAACAAATTGAAACAATCACGTTTTGATCCGCAGCTATCTTCACGCCGGTTACTCATTTCTATGACAGTTATCAAAACAGTACATACAAACAACGGGTGTTGCCCTTTTGCAGATAACAACCCAGATAACAGATAAACCGGAAGGCAAACAGATATGTGATCGTGTCAGCGAAGTTTTCCTGCTGAAATCTCGTCATATCACAACGACGTCGCACAAATTTCGTCCCAAATTAAGGCGATTTTCGGCATCCAAGCGAAACCTAACCTAGAAAGATGTGGAAGGCTGCCGCCGGCGCGAAAATCGACCTCAAAACCCAACCGGTCGAGGACGACGACTGGGAAACGGACCCCGATTTCGTCAACGACGTCACCGAGGAGGAGCAGCGGTGGGGTTCGAACACTGTCAAGGGGTCCGGAAGGACTGCGGGAGCCATAGAGTAAGATTTTTTTTGGTTGGGAAACGTTGGCTTAACCTCACTTTTCGGAGTTGGCAGATTTCATTTCACCGCCTATGAAATCTGCCACATCAGATTTGATAGGAGGTGCCAGATTTGACAGGTGGCGTCAAATTTGATAATCACTTTCGAATTTTACGGTTATGTCTTAAAATCGTGGGGGTTTATGTTTGGAATTTATTATTTACGAGGGTTATTTAGTGTCGTTTTTGCTGTTGTTGACCGTTTCGTTGTAGCATGGAGAAGCTGAGGCGCGAAACCGAGGAAGCGGATGCTCAAAAAAAGAAAAAAGAACTAAGCGAAGGACCAAACGCTTCGTACGGTTATGGAGGTAAATTTGGCGTGGAAAGAGATCGTATGGATGAGTCGGCCGTGGGACACGATTACGTCGGGAAAGTGGAGAAACACGTTTCGCAGAAGGATTACTCGACGGGTTTTGGTGGGAAATTCGGTGTGCAAACGGATCGCGTGGACAAGGTAAGTGCAATTTTTTACGCGAGGGGCTCTAAATACGAACTAAAAAGCTTTGGATTTACTTTAAAATTGTGATTTTTTACATGCGGGACTGTAAATACGAACTAAAAAGCTTTGGATTTACTTTAAAATTGTGATTTTTTACACGAGGGGCTCTAAATACAGTTTCAAAGCGTGATTTCCTCGTTTTAGAGTGCCGTGAGCTGGTCGCACAAAGAAAAAATAGAAAAGCACGCTTCGCAAAAAGATTACGTTTCTGGTTTTGGTGGGAAATTTGGGATACAATCCGATCGTCAAGACAAATCCGCGCTGGGTTGGGATCACGTCGAAAAGGTGGAGAAACACGAGTCGCAGAAGGATTATGTTAGGGGCTTTGGGGGCAAGTTCGGGGTGCAGTCCGACAGGCAGGACAAGTCGGCTGTAGGTTGGGATCATCACGAGGCTCCGCAAAAACACGAAAGCCAAACCGACCACAAGATTGGGTTCGGAGGGAAATTCGGAGTGCAGACAGATCGAATGGACAAGTCCGCGGTTACATTCGACGAGGAGGCGGAAAAAGTGGGGACGAATTACGCACGGGTTAAACCCGACATCGGCGGGGCGAAGCCTGGAGATTTGAGAGCGAAATTCGAAAGAATGGTGAGTTGATTTTTTTTTTATTTGAGAAGTGTCGTTACTGTTTGGAGAAATGTTGCAATATATAACAGATATTTATACGAGGGTTATATTTCCTCCTAAGTCTTCATATGTTTTTGTGGAGTAATGAATATCTGTGCTCATAATTCCTCCATCCCTAGATGTAACATTCTCCTGGATGTTAGAATTCTTCTTGAAGATGTTAATATTTTGAGCTTTCGTTTTTTGTTTAATAATTTGCAAGTATTTATTATCCCTGCCAAGAGCAGTTTGCAGTCAAAATTCATTTCTTTTGAACTAATATGCATAACAAACAACATTGTAGAGTGGGGTAACATATTGTTCAGTCCTACTGAAATCATTGGGTAACGTTGGGCTTTTCCCAAATATTAGTTTAAAAAGACAATATTGATGAAGTTTGGAGGGTGTCATATTCTAACATTAGTGAAATATCTAATTCAATCATCCCAGTCCGTTCTGTGTTCATCAATATACACTCTTACGCACTCGTTTAGTTCCCTATGATTTTATTCTACAGTCCCTACGGTTTGCGGTCTGTATGGGGTGGACGTTTTATGCTCGATGTCTAATAGTCTTGTCATCTCCGTAAAAGTCTCATTTACATATCGGTACCCATGTCTCGGTACGTATTTCCTTCATAAAACCATAAAGGAGAACAAATCTATCAAAAATTGCACGAGCTATTGTTTTGGCTTCTTTATTTGATATTGCTAATGTTATCAAATATTTTGTTAAGTCGCACTGGGTCGTAACAGCATATACGTTTCTATATACACTTCTTGTCTCCATTTTTGATTTTTTGGAAACGAGTAAAACTGGTGAATTATAGCAACTTGCGGATGGTTTAATTATATCGTTGGTTAACATTTCTGAAACTTGTCTGTTAATTTCACCTCTTGACAATAATGTATTCGCTGTACAAAATTCTGTAAAGTATCCAAAAGAGTACTGCGAGGAATACTGGAAATGTCGTGTCTTATTCTTTCTTGTAAGTCTTCGATTTTTTGTGGTCTATTTTTGTATACTAGATTTTTTATGTGACCCTATAAAAAGAAATCTAGCGGGGACATGTCGGGAGACCTAGCGGGCCACTCAATTGCTC
>JAWQRJ010001975.1:0-14497 GCA_033557515.1 Diorygopyx duplodentatus | reverse complement strand
AATACTGCAATCCAGTGGGCAGAATATAGTGGTGTGGACTTCACAGACCTCATGGTTTTAAAAAGACTAAGAGAAACAGCCATTATGCAAAAAATTACAAATCCTAAGAAGCAAACTAAGATTTCAGACTTTTTTGACACCAAATAATCTGTTTTCTGCTCTTTAATATTTCGTTTTTAGATTAACCCCCGTTTTAGGCTATTTAAGTTGGTATTTCCACAGTTACTTCAAGTTCTGTTGGCAACTCTGCCATTTGACATGTCAATGTTTATAAGTACTTAACTGTTATGTGAGATATAAATATATGAGTGTAGTATACAGTATAATCAGAAGAAATTTGCAATCTAGTGAGGAGATTTACACAAAGTGTGCCCATAAGAAAAATTGATCTGATGATGATGGCTCTGGGTTGGGTTAGAACGTTATACAGGTTTTTAAACACAATAGGACTACAAATTTATAATTTTTCCAATTATTTCAAAATCTAAATAAAATACGCTTTACGCTTTCTAAATAAAATAACTTTTTCCCTATTTAACCCAACTTGTAACACTTCAAATGGGGCAGATCCTCATTTTGAAAAAATTAAGACTGCCACCTTCTAAGTTTTAAACAAAATTAGCTTAGTTTTACTCATAAATCATATTGTGTTTAGCCAATCCCCCAAGGCATTAAACAAATAAAACAATATTTGGAGGTAACTGAAGTAAAAGTATATTAAGAATTAATAATATAAAGAAAAATTTCAAGGAAAAAAGCGCATCCGAGGCGGGACTATGCTACCCGGGACGCTTAATCTCTTGAAATTGTTTGTTCCTATATCCGGTGCTGTTACCCAAACCGGTTTTTCTAAATTTAGAATACCAAGGTAAATCGTCGTTTCAAGTCGAAACATCAGATTATTTAAAGTGTAACTAGGGATGAAATAAACTAGGGATGAAAAAGTATAAAGTTTTATATTACTCCCACAATAGGATGTTAATTAATTAATAGAAAAATCTGGCAAAAGGTTCCTCAAACGAAAGACACGGGTTCGAGTCCGGTCTCGAATGCCCTTATTTCCTTGAAATTTTTCTTTATCTTATTAATTTATTTACATCCTATTATGGGAGTAATATAAAACTTTATACTTTAATGTATATTAAGAATTGATACAAATTATCCGTGGTATAATGTTGATTTATAGATCATTTCTTACCAAATTTTATTCCTCACTTATTTTATTTAATTGTTGTACCTGATGATGAAAAACTCAAGAAAATACATACATTTTTATATCTATTTTTTGATCTTTAGAACATAATTTTTGTAATACATAGTTTTAAATTATTGCAAAATTATGTTCACCTTTACGAACATGGTGACCTAGTAATTTATATAATTGCATTTCTACTATACTGGAACTGTCTTACAATACTGAGTAGGCGATAAATTCATCATCTGATTTATTAGTGGTAATACTAGATATGACTAATACTAATGGAAGACATGAGGTTGTTGTTTTTTTTAATTTAAGAATATAATATTCAGTTTTCGTATTTTGCAGGAAGCTCTAAGAATATTTCTTATAGCATATCCAATACCTAAATAGAATTGTTTTGTACAATACAATTTGTAACATCAAAGTAGTACTACCCAGTATTATAGTGAAACAAATCTCTTTTATCGCATAGAAATGCCTCTTAGATTTCTGGTCAAGAATAAGTGCAAGTTTAATAATTTGCAAATGTTGATATATCAAAAACTACTGACTATCAATCAGTGTCAGATAAGTCAAATGATATAGAGGAATATCTGAAAATTCTATTCAAATGAATCATCGATAATGTCATTTCTTCCATTTTATTGTAAAAAAATGCTAAAATAAAAATGGATGTATCCTACTAAACGTAATAATAATAAATAAATGTTGTCTAAGAAACTAGACATTTTAAAGCAAACAAATTGTATAAGTACTAATATTTGTTGCACACGTCATAGGTAGTGATGGACAAAGTTCTGACACTCTAGAATGTATCTATCTAAATATTGTCCTATCTTTGTTTATTTGCTTATAACTGTACATGAAATTCACCATTATTATGGTGTTGAATGTTTAATTAGACCCGTTTATGTTTGTCACACATTGAGTTACAATTTAGCCAGATCTTAAGGGAGTATTCTGGTTGAATGGGTAAAAAATTTTTTTTTGCAAATGCATAATGGTACAAAACTAGTTGAAATTGCAGCCTATTTGGTACCGTTAATATTTAAAGAAGGATATTTTTCAATTTTAAAATTAATGAAGGATTTGGATATAATGGAAAAAATAAATGATGATATATAATAAGAGATAAACAACAAACTACTAAAAACTTAGTAAACATGTTACATGTAAATTCGTATTGATATCTCTTTTCATTTCTTTAACAAAAAATATCATAATAAACCCATTTTCGACTATTCAAATCAGAATACAGTGTATAAGTATTTATGCAGATGTGAATTAAAAAATGTCTTTAAATGTTTTTTTTTTAATTTTTCTTCGCTTTATTGCGATTTTAGTATTTATCTTATCTTTTACTATTTCAGGTATTTTTATACTTTCAAAGTCGGAGTGAAAAAAATTATAGTGAATTTACTCTTGCTATAACAATCTTCTTATAATTTATTTTTGCTTAACACTTTGCGGTCCGCACTGTTTGTAAACATTTCTTCGCTTGACGCCGGTAGCACTAATTCTGTTACTGTTTTTGAGGTTTTAGGAAGTTTTACTAATCTCATTGACACCAACGTGGTGATGCCGGTCGTTGACCGATTCTTTACGCCCGACACCACTGTGGTGTCGCCGGCCGTCGAGCGATACTTTGCACACGACACCACTGTGGTGTCGCCGGCCGGCATTGTGTTAAAACTACAATCTTTGGTCACTGTACCTTTGCTTTCTGACATTTTTCTTTCTATAGAGAACTAAGAAGCAAAAAAGAACAACAAAATCAAATAAATAGAGTATAAGTTCATCAATTCAGAAGGTTGAAAAATTTAAAAATTGATAGATCGGGCTAGGCTACAATAAGAATTGATCCTAAATTAATAAGCCAATTCTGACTAACCTTACTATGGCAAGAACAATTAAAATAGTTTGTTATTCTTGCTCTTATATATAATAAATATTACATAAGGACTTTCCCATATACAGTAGAATCTCGATACCGTGAATATCGGATAACGTAAACCTCCGGATAACGTAAATCACATTTCCAACGCATTAGCCACCGTATAACAAAATGAACAAATGATATCCATTACCGGGGGAACTGCGCTCGATACGGGGTTTCCTCGACCGTCGTGCCCAGTATTTCGAATCTTCAAGAAATGTCAAGTAAGGTTTCACTGGACGGCGCTATAACTGCATTAAATACTGCAATCCAGTGGGCAGAATATAGTGGTGTGGACTTCACAGACCTCATGGTTTTAAAACTGATTCCCGGTTGCACAAAACATCTCCGTAAAGTTAATCGGAGATCAACGAGCCGTTAGCCAATCAGATCAGAGAATTCAAATTCAATCTGATTCAATCTGATTGGCTAACGGCTCGTTGATCTCCAATTAACTTTACGGAATGTTTTGTGCAACCGGGCATAAGAGAAACAGCCATTATGCAAAAAATTACAAATCCTAAGAAGCAAACTAAGGTTTCAGACTTTTTTGTCACCAAATAATCTGTTTTCTGCTCTATTAATATTTCATTTTACGTTTTTAGATTAAACCCCGGTTACGTAAATAAATCGCCAACGTGAACATCCGTTGTTTTATTTTGTTCACGGTATCGAGATTCTACTGTATTTACCAAACTGAAAAAGAAACAAATCACAATTAAACAAATAAATAGAATTTGGTTTGGAATACTAACATTGATTAAATGAAATTTTATGATAACAATATTTCATGTCTTGGTGGTCTTGGAATAAATGTTTTGTGGAATCATGGATATGGCCAATGGGATATCTAAAAGCGCTCAGTGTATATGTCTTGAAAGCTTGCACGGTGCAACAAAAACGGTATACACAGTATTTACAAAAAAAGCTGTAGAAGAAGAAATGAATTTGCAAGCAAAAAATACGATGCTTCACTTGACTGTTTCTGGTGACGGGACATGGCAGATGTGAGGCTTTAGTCATTATTCGGTGTGGTAACGCTAATAGGAAAATTTAGTAATAAAGTGCTCGATTATTTAAATCTTCTCGAAAAGTATAAATCTTGGCTTGAGGACCATGAAACTGAATGTACCACAAATCATTCTGGTAGTGCAGGTAAGATGGAAGTAGACGCTGTAAAAGAAATGTTCCAACGTCCAGATGAAAAATATGGAGTGAAGTACACCACTTACATCGGAGACAGAGACAGCAAAACATTCAAGGCAATATTGGATTTGAATCCATACGGTGATGAATTTATCATAAAGAAAAAAGAATGAGTTGGACATGTCGAGAAGAGAATGGGAATCCGATTATGAAAAGCAACAAACAAAATAAAGGAATCGGGGGAAAGGAAAACAAATTGATAAACTGATTGGTGATTTGACGAAATATTATGGTTTGGCCATCAGACGAAATCCGGAATCAATTGAAGATATGAGAAAAAACACATGGGCAACTTATTATCATAAATCTACAACAATTGAAAACCCACAACATGCATTTTGTTCACCGGAGTGGTGTAAGTGGCGCAAAGCTGAAACCATTGGCACTGTTCACGAGTAAAACCACCCTCCAGCTCTGAATCCCAAATTCAAGAAATCATAAAACCAATATATGAACATTTGACGACGGATGATTTACTGGAACGATGCTTAGATGCGAACACACAAAATAATAACGAGAGCATCAACTCCCTCATTTGGACTTTCACTCCTAAACACATTTACTGTGGGGCAAAAATGTGGAAATTGCTGCATATTTGGCAGTTTCTATATTTAATGAAGGGTACACAAGTGTGTTAAAAGTGCTCTCGCGAATGGAAATAAAAATTGGTTTACAAACAACAGCGTATGCAAATCAGACAGACAATCAGCGGATAACCCGATCCACCACACGATCGACAGACGCATCAAAGGAGTCAAGGACAGCCCGGAGAGATAACCAATTGCACATCCAGGACCTTTTTGAGGAAGAAGAAGGCCTACTTTATGGTTCTGGTATAGCTTAGGTTGATTTAAGGTATCTGAACTCTATTTATACTTTTAGATGCGTACGTCAAACTTTAATACCGTTTTTCTCAAAACTATATTTTATGAATTGGCGTCTGTAATATCTTGATATATAACCAACGAAATTGCTTTATATTCAACACATACATAGAGTCGATGACCCTTTATAGCCCCTACTAGAATTATATTGAAATGTTGAACACTTCTTCTTTTATTCTGTAACAAAGTTGCAAATTGTGAAGAAAACATCGCCTTTTTTTTGTTCGTAAGTACTGCACATCCTTAGATTTTATTTCTATTATTTCTTTTAGTATTAGCTGTAGCCACACTCAGGTTAAATAACAATCTCCTTGTAGTTTTTTTAACAGATGAGTAGGACCCCTCAATCACGGACGCCAGAAAAACTTTTTTCTTTAGTAGTTGTATATATCTATAAATAACTTTGCAATAAATTACCATGCATACTTGTATATTTAACTGACATTTCTTGAAAAGTTAATAAATACTTGGGCTAAACTTGAAACTTCTATCTCTAAAATTTTTAAGGAGAAGAAAGAACAAAAGTCGTCGTTTTTCAGTGTTCTAAACCAGACCCTTAAACAAATTTTAGAAAAGCTAATGTTTGTTTAGGAAATAAATTTATTTTACCTGTAATTCTGCTTAAGAACATAATCTTTCTTATTACTTCTTTTCCAGTACTTATAAATTTTGAATTCTTTGTAACTTTGAAGTCTTGGGGGATTTGCTATACTTCTTACCATAAAATGAGCTCCAATGTTTTTACTTACCGTATTTATATTTGTTCCTATTACAAAAATGCGAAACAGTTCCAGTAACTCCTAAAGTTTGGTAGGTCTCTTTCAACAACGACAGTATGAGCTTCTTGTTCGGGGTAACGCAAAAACAGTTTTGTGTGTCAACGTTGGTGTTTACGCTTAACGCAGTCAACTCTCCTGTAACGTTACTGACAATTTTGACGGTTACATAATTTTGAGGTTAACTAACCGTGTTTTATGAAAGCTGTGAGAAATTTTTCGTCCACCAGTTCGTCCAAAGTGAATTCACTCACTCGGTAGTACTCGGTGTCTCTGGTGAGAACGTCCGTCAAAGACTGCGGTAGATTCAAAGTTCCAGGTATGGTGGCCGCGACCTTGAAACGTGTTTTTAAGACAAACTTTTAGCAACAGCATTGTTCATCTTACGAGATGGTTGAAGTGAAATTCCTTTATGTTACGGTCCTGTGAGTTTTCCTCGAAATCTCCGCTTTCCAAGCAGAACCGTGTTGGTGGTGGTTTGAAGTTCAAAACTTCAGGACACAACATTATATTTCGTCTTTAGCGTTGTGACATTCAATCACCGACAACGCAACTTTACAAAAAGAAAAAATATTTATTTTCGGTATTTCTCGCGTCAGCAGGTATCACTTACGTCTTTTTCTTCCTCACCGTAGCAAAACATCACCAGATTTCACTTGTACTGCGCAGAATTTTATTGGGGAATTATAAAAATTAAACGCGCAGGCGCCGTAGAAGCAAAACAACAGCACGTGGTTGTTGTTAGAAGTCGAATGTTTATTACAATTGAACTTAATTAATTAATACGTATTATTGGGTCTTAGAAATTCATCGGATTTTTTGCTCAAAATTGAGTTTTAAGATCCTTCAAGACGGATTTAGATGAAATCACACATTCTTTGATTTCTTTCAGACATTTCAAATTACGTTTGGTTTTCTTTGACAATTTCGGTTTTCTTTCTATTAAATTATTATTTTCCGGTATTTCAGCATTTCTTACGAATATTTATGAACCTCTTACATCCCAAAATTACCTTTTGAGAGGTAATTAAAAGTTAATATGATTTTACTCACAATTTCTAATTTCATCAGAACGCTAATTTTCGAATTTGTTCTTTATTTCCTTCTCATAACTTTATTGTAGTAAAGTTAATGACAACAATTAAAATTTTAATTATAAATAGAAATTTCATCAAGATCTACAACCACACATGTTGTAGCATTAGCAGTTGAATTATGAACTTTCTCCTAATAAACTGTAATATTAAGTAGTAAAAATAAAACCACAATAAAAACCTTAAAAATTAATATATTTTACAAGTTGTATTTTTAAATAAAGTTCAATCGTAAATCTCGAACGTTCAATCGATTTATTTCGGTCCTAACATGTTTTCCGGTCGCACCCACTCGTCGAACTGTTGCTCCGTTAAGTACCCCAGCTTGATGGCGGTTTCCTTCAGCGTGGCGCCCTCTTTGTGGGCGGCCTTTGCGATCGCGGCTGCCTTGTCGTAGCCGATGTGCGGATTTAAGGCCGTGACCAGCATCAAGCTTTCCTTCATGATCTTAGCGATGTTGTCTACGTTGGCGACGATTCCTACGGCGCAATTTTTGGTGAACGCCTGACAGCTGTCGCCGAGCAGCTTGGCGGATCTCAGTACGTTCGCCACCATCATCGGTTTGAAAACGTTCAGCTCAAAGTGGCCGTTCGAGCCGCCGATCGTTACGGCCACGTGATTGCCCATCACTTGCCCGGCTACCATTGTGATGGCTTCGCACTGCGTCGGGTTGACTTTTCCGGGCATTATCGAGCTGCCCGGTTCGTTTTCTGGGAGACTCAGTTCGCCTAAACCGCACCTCGGACCGGAAGCTAGAAATCTACAACAAAAAAATCTTGTAAAAACAGCTCTAAAGTATGAAGATACAAAAGTAGTGTTCAGTAAATAAATGAGTACTATTTTGGTGATGTAGATATGTATGTAGGCTATCGTAAGAAATAAAAGCAAATTCACAAAAATTAAATTAATACATTGTATTGTATTTCAAAAAAAGTTACTAGAAGTTTAGTTTTCCTATTCACAAATCGTCTATTACTACAGATTAGTTTACAATTGGCATGACAAAGGAACGCATCAATTAAAGCAGCCAAATCTTGGTTAACGTTAGTGCGTGCAACGTCAATATTGGATTCATTAAAGGAATGATATAACTGCGTATCATCCGCATACCAGCGCACATTGCAATGTTTAACACCACATATCTCTGAAATTGCTGGTATAGACTTGATTAATCCCGAAGATATAAAATAGTAACTTCCCCTTTGTCAGTCGCCTGCAAAATATCATCCATGACATGTAATAAAGCCATTGTGCAACTATACCCAGCTCGAAATCATGATTGAGTTTGTGAAAGCAGATTGTGGTTCTCCATATACAGTTTCAATTGTATCAATAATATTATTTCAGTTAACTCGGATAACGTTGTCAATATACTCACCGGACATATATCAAAAAATGACTTTGGTTTTCTTATTTTTGAAAGAGGAACCACTTTGGCTCTTTTCCAAGGAAGTAGGAATTTACCTGTAGGAATGCAGGTGTTTGTGATATTGGTAATTTGAGAAATCACCTACGGGCAGCAGAGGTTTAACATATTAATATTAATACCGTCGCATCCTGTGGCATTACTTCTAATTGATTTAATTGTTTCGCCAACATCATTATAATTAACAGATAATTTCTTTTGAATAAAACAGCTACTACTAGTCGGTAAAAATCGAATTAGATATTGCTTGATTTTAAAATATTAAAAGTATTTATTGCAATTGCAGTGGGCAGAATTTGCGATTCTTAGTTTAACTAGCTTAACATACCGGAAGTTGACAACAGCTTTGTTAATTTAAATGGAATTACCCCAATTTTATTTTTTTTTATTAATCTACATTCAATTTTCAACAACTTTCGTAATAGGTTTGCCAGGCCTAAACTTAATCGCTTTCGAGATATCGAATTTTTCGCAAAAATTATACAACCGCAGCAACATTTTGAAAAATCGAATTTTCATAATTAGACTTATGCAATAATAAAAGTTGCCATTTTAGAACACAGTAAGTACTTGTTAATGTTTTCAAGAGCTAAACATGTGAAATCTCTTGATAACTCGATTTCCAAATGATACATACATTAATTTTTCATCCTAAATATGATATCAACCAACCTAAGTAACAAAAACGTCAAAATTGATAACTAATTGGTACGCAACCCAATTTTCAACAAATGAATGTATTGTCAAAGGATCACTTTTGCAGCAAGAGCTCGAAAAAACTTCAATAATCGGAAAATGATTCATTTTAGGTATAGGGAAACCTAATACCATTTAATGAGGATTTTAATTCTACGTTCGATAAGATAAAAAGAATTGGTAGATGCCGTGGAAAAAAACTTTTTTCACTTTTTATTATTTAAAGTTTTCTTATTTCAAAATTGAATTTTGAAAAGAAACCTAATATCGTTTAACGAGAATTTTAATGCCACATTCGATAAGATAAAAGTATTTGATAGGTGCCATTTAAAAAAAAATCACTTTTTGTAATTTTTGTTATTGAAGAAAGTTTTCTTATTTCAAAATTCAATTTTGTAAAGAATGTACATAAGAATGTCCAGCCGGGTGTACTTCTGAAAACTTCAATGTCTCAACTAATGGTTAATGAAGAATTATCATTATGGCATAAGTCTAATTGTGAAAATTCGATTTTTCAAAATGTTGTTGCAGTTACATAATTTTTGCGAAAAAATTCATTATCTCGAAAACCATTTAGTTTAGGCCTGGCAAACATATTACGAAAGTTGTTGAAAATTGAATATAGATTTTTAAAAAAAAATTAAAATTGGGGTCATTTAAGTGAACAAAGCTGTTGTCAACTTCCGGTATAACCGGAACCGACAGCTTATTGAAAATATTTTTATCTTTTACTTCCCTTCCTACCATATTCAAATCCAAATTTTCGGATGATTCTTCTATATGCAAGCATTTTTTTCTGAATTGTGAAGGTATTAGATATTATATGCCATAAAATGTATAATTTTTTAGAACAGTTTTTATTTGATTTATTTTATTATAGCGGTAGTGGGAATGTCAAAATCATTCAAGTTTCATCAAAAACTATATAATACAATAAATAAATGTTCTCTATTGGAATCAGGATGTCGATCGAGCCGCAAAATCTGGGAAATCATTCTGAATAAGTCAGAGGAATATCAGTGGATTTCGTAAAAATATATCAGAGAATTTTAAATTCCATTCATTTTCGAGCGTGAAAATTCGATTATCGCATTCGGAAAGATTCTAGAAGATACTTTTTAAAAGTTGGTCATAGCGTAATCTTCGATCCATAGCATTTGTTGGCAGATACCAATCTTTCGTTAATTTGAAACTATAGTGCTTTTTAAACATAACTGTTATGTTAAGTTTTGCGTTCAAAAATTGTAAAAAAATTGCACTTATTTTGTTTTGCCCAGCATTTCTACGAAATATACAGGGTTGTCTATTTTGTAGACTAAATTTAAAAAATATACTTGATCAAAAGATTATTTCAGAAAAGCAAACATTTTTGCAATTAACATGGAGTTTTTTTTTTGTTAAATTGGAATGAATACCATATTATCTCAATTTCATTTTGTTTGAGTAAAAAGACAAATTGAACGGTGTAATACAAGACGATGTATGATAATTAACCTTAGCATTAGCAACTATCATCAAATAGTTTTATGAGTCAACATAAAACGACAAAATAAAATGTGGTTAACGATTCAGCACACAAAAAGAACAATTGTTTCTATGTACTGTCTTTAATGTATGTTTTTTTAATGGCGCATAAGTCTACGTTAATTTCATCTTCCGTCCATAAAAAAATGTTACATTTGTTCTTCTTAGGTTCTTTTTGAGGACTGTGTACTAAAAACTGCTTTGTACCATATACAGCACCTATTCAATAAGAGGATAATCAAGAAAAACTGTGAACTTTTGGAGATGTTTGATCTTACTTTTTCTCGAACCTGGTAGACACCATGGAAATGTTAAAAACTTATGAATAACCCTTGACTTTTGAATTTCATTTCAAAAATAATTTTGCGATCCTTTTCTAATGTTTATTTAGCTAGGAAATATTATTTTATTATTGGCCATTACAGGGTATGTTATTATAAAAGTAAGAACATTTGGAGGAATTTAAATTTTTTTCCAATAGTTTAACCCATTCTCAAAAGTTAACATTTTGTTTTCTTCTGAACTTTGTCAAAGACCCTATGATTAATTTCCTGTTAATCTAAACAATCTAAACCCACTATTACTTTTTTTTTGTTTCATGTAAGTTTTAATTTTGTTTTAAATTGTAAAGTATGTATTGGCAATACTATTATAATTTTGATTATATATACCAACAAGAACAATTGTGAGATGAGTTTTTAACTTACCGTATATCATTTGCTATTTTCATAATAGAACAAGCAACGGTATTCAATGCGCCGGACACTTCAACCATGGCATCATGACAAGCGAGCGCTTCGAATTTATTCGGTGCGGTAACAAATGGTAGTCCAGTTAATTCAGCGATTTTAGCTGCAGTTTTTTCCGCGAAACCAATCCTTGTATTCAGCCCTGTACCGACGGCGGTACCTCCTAAGGCAAGCATGTACAATCTAGGCAAAGTATCCTTGATCCTGTCGATGCCAAACGTCAACTGCTGGACGTAACCGCCGAATTCTTGCCCCAACGTTAGCGGTACGGCGTCCTGCGTGTGTGTTCTGCCGATTTTAATTATCTTTTCGAATTCCCTCGCCTTTTGCTGTAAAGCATCGCGTAGGGCAACCAAACCGGGCAGGGTGCATTCGTTGATTTCTTTCGCAACTGCTATATGCATTGCCGTGGGGAACGTATCGTTGCTACTTTGACTTTTATTGACATGATCGTTTGGATGTACCGGCGTCTTAGAACCTAAGACACCGCCCATTAGCTCAATTGCGCGATTGCTTATAACCTCATTTGTGTTCATGTTAGATTGTGTTCCTGAGCCGGTTTGCCAAATTACCAACGGGAAGTGGTCTTTATATAATTTTCCGGAAATTACATCGTCTGCTGCCGTCGAAATTGCTTCCGCAATTTTGGGATCCAAACCAAATTCTTTGTTAACTAGAGCTGCTGCTTTTTTAAGTATTCCCATTGCTTTAACAACTTGAAGCTTTAAAAAAATGACAATTCAGGTTATAATCCTTAGTTTTCGTTTGTTTAACAAAAGTTTTTTAAATTCATTCAATTGTTTTCTTTTTAAAAACTTACTGGCATTCGTTCAGATTCTCCACCGATAGGAAAGTTCATAACAGATCGCAGGGTCTGTGCCCCATAATATTTGTCCGCCGGTACGTTTAGTTCTCCAAAAGTGTCCCTTTCTTTCCTAAACTCAGCCTGGATAACACGAATGGTTGTTTAAAGGGAAAGGATTAAATTGATGACATAATCGCTTACCATCATTGCGGATGTTGAATAAATCGATCTTCTGCAATTTTCTAACAACGTCTTCACGTTGCGTGGCGCAGAACTGCGGGTTAAATAGGAGAAAGGCATCTTTAATAGCTGACCCTGACACGGAAGGAATAAAAAAAATACAAGAAGCAGGATCTTCCTGCTTTCAAAGCAAGAATAGCAACTGAATGAACAGGGAAATTAGGTATTGCAGTTTTACAGTGATCACGTGGAATACGGGATTTTGATTCAAAATTCATGGATCAGGTAGATATAAATTATCTATGAGTAGATATTACCATTGCTTAAAGGTATTGAAAGGAATTTGATTACCTGGTTTTCGTTTTTTAGTAGACACACGAAAAAACCTTTCATGAAAAACCAGAAATGATTTTAAATTAAATTAAAAAAATGTTAGCGTACTTTTCCACTGGAAAGTGTTGAACGACTCTATACCAGATGATTAATTGTTAATATGAAACTGGGCAACAAAATAGCCTTCGCTTCATGTTGTACTGTTGAGATTGAATTTCATGATAACTGGTACTTGGACAATAATAAGCTAAATATAGAGTCGGAATACACCGATTCATTGCATCTGTGTCCTTGTAAAAGTACGTTTGGATTAAACATGCAAATGCCAACACAGAAATGAATTAAAGATTATTATTGAATTAAGAGATACGTATATGTTCGTTGTTTTCATAGGTCTCTAGCTCTTTAAGCCTTGAGACAATAAAAAAAGAAGTAAGAGAGTGTTAGAATTAACTTAGATATTAATTTTTGAATTAATAATGAAGCAGACCAGATCTCTTTTTTATAGGATTGGAAAAAGGCACAGTCCTTGTATGGGAGAAAACTGTATAATAATGCTTCATTTTAGGTGAAAAAAAAGTTTTGACGTTATCTGGAAGATGGCACTCGGATTTTCGTTTGAAGCAATCGGCGCATATTAAGTTGCCTAATGAAATAATTTGAAAATTAAAAAATATTTTGCAAAAACGGATATAGCCCTTTGTTCTACATAAGTATTATAAATGGGAACAAGAAATAAAACAAATATAAAGTAAAGCTTTATTGAGTGATTAGTTTATTTGAAATATTTTTGTGTTGTGCCACAATCCTAAAATCTGAAGATTATAGTAGAAAAGATGAATTTTGTATTTCCAATTACAAAAGTAATTTTATCCCATTTTCGATGGTTTTAAATGGCAAGTCGTGTTTTGGTGCTAGATAGCTCAAATCTGATATCGGTGTCTGAAGCTCTTTTTTGAAGCTGAATTCATTAGTGAAAACCGCATGTCGATATCTCTAACCGTTATCAAGATATCCATGAAAATTCAAATTTTGCCAATTTCTTGAATGTCCTCTAACTACATTGTTGTTTACAATTTTGGGCATCTGACAAAACATTCTTAAGGTACTTTTTGACGTAGAATACGATGGATATATGATATATTTATATTTTTGTTGCCTTAACAGTTAAAAAGATATTATATATAACTTTCTTATTTTAAATGGAAGCCTATATATTTTTATATTTGCTCGTAACCCTTATTGAAAGAGCTTTCTAAATATATATATATATACTTTTCATACTTTATTGTCAGCCATTGATGAGAAATAAAAACATTTTGGTAAATTAAACTATTTTATACCACTGATCCAGTTAGCCTTGGAAAAAAATGCAGATAGGTGGCTTAGAAAAATTGTCAGTTCGCAAATTAGTGTAGTTAATATCAGAGTTTCCACAACTAAGAGATAAAATGTTTAATAATGCTGAAAAATACGACATGTTACGGCCAACCTGGAGAGAATATAGAATTACACAAAATACGTATTTATAGAGATATCTGAAGCGGGAGCAACCCGATAAAAGGATTTTTAAACATCTTTAATGTTATTTGGCGCACTTTGAAGACCACGTAATAAATCTTACCTGGAAAAGATTAGAAAAGAATCCAAAGCAAACGTGCTGTAGGCAGTGCACGCTCACCCAAAA
>JAWQRJ010001974.1:0-14501 GCA_033557515.1 Diorygopyx duplodentatus | reverse complement strand
ACGTTATGTCGCTGAAACATCAAGCCGTGGTCGAAGCGACGACTAGCGCACCTATTACGCACATCACAGGTATCCGACGTCGAATAAATAAAAATTGTCAACTACTTTGAGATTACATTAAGCAAATTTAAAAAAAGTTTCCATTTTGAATATTTGCAAATTCTAAATCGATAGTACTGTTTCCGTTATTATTTCCATCGTTGTAGATGACGGTCTATCGGGTTCGGAACTGTGGTTAATGTGCGCAAACTCGAGGGTGGATCTCTTACTGGCAGCAGACCGCGGTTGGCTGCAATACCACACTATGACGCTGCCGATACGTCCGACCGCGACCTGCACGGTCGGGAACGCCGTTTGGATCGGGGATTTCGCCGCCAGAGTTCATGCGTACTCGTAAGTTTTGAAATGTGATTGTACAAAAGTCTGTCTGTGCTTTTATAAATTACCGAATTCTTGACTAATTTTAATTATTTCGATTAAAACCAATGCAAGTTTCAATCCGTCGAAGATTAATTAAAACCTGAAATACTCAGACCATGAAGTTAAGAAGTACAGCTTAAGAATCGTAGAGGAATTCTAAGCTAATTTCAATTATTTCGATTAATACCAATGCAAGTTTCAATCTGTCGAAGATTAATTAAAATCAGAAATACTAAGGCCCGGTTGTATAAAGCGTTGTTAAGTTCGCGTTCAAGTTAACAATGAGCTTAGCCAATCAGGTTACAGCATTTTGAAGTTTCAAACTTCAATGCTCCAATCAGATTGCTTAACAATATTGTTAACATGACGATGTACTTAACAATACTTTATACAACCGGGCCTAAGACTATGAAGTTAACAGGGCCTCCATAAAGCGGCAAATTCGTAATTCGCAATATCGTAATTTTTTCGAAATTTCAAACTCATCAGTAATCAGTATACACAGCATTATACGAGTGCACTGCCTCTCAATTATTATTATTTTAATTAATTATGTCCTAACAGCACGAAATTTACGGTTTTTTCACCGTCTCCAAAAAGGTGGACGATCATTTGCAAACATTTACTAGATTTAAAATTAAAAGCTCTATGTGCTACACGATGGTCCAGCAGAATTGACGCAATCAAACAAACCGTTACGGTACCACATCGATAAAATATTTGACGCTCTGTTCGAAATGTCTGAAAATTCGTGAGTGGGACAGTATCACAACTCGCAAAGCGCATTTGCTTCCTTTAAACGTTCAAAATTATAAATTTGTTTACTCTGTTGTAATTTGGTTCGATGTTTTAAACGAAATTAATTGTTTAGAGCAAATTTCTTTTGGTTTTCCTCTTTTGTCAATTGTATTTCACTATTTCGCAAAACTATTTCCTATCCCTTTTAAACAGAGTGCTATATTTGTCAAACAATTTCCTTTTTTGACAGAAGCGTTTCCTTATTTGTCAAATCAATTTCACATTATTAAATATTACATAATGAATGCCGAAAGAAGACAAAATACAAAAATCCAACGAGGCACGTACTCTAATTATTCGAGCAATGAATGATGGTACTTCGGCAGTCCAAATAGGATGGCAATTTAATATATTGCCAGACACTGTAAGAAAAATTTACCGGGTCTACAAAAAAACCAAGGAGGTGGATAAGAGAACAGTTGGGCATCGCCCCAAAAAATTTACTCAAGAGGAGCAAAAAGAAATCTGCAATTTGATTGATGAGGATTGCACCATGACACTAAAACAAATAAAAACCAAATTGTTGGAGCAAAATCCACAACTAAGCTTATCGACCATTGACAGAGCGATAAAGGAATTTCACTATTCTCTAAAATGCGTTTCCTTTGTGCCAGAAAGGCGTAACACCCCAAATAATATCCAAAGTAGATTCGACTATGCTGTTCAATATAACAGAATAATGATTGACAGAGAAAAATTTTATGGATTTATTTTTTATGGATGAATTTGGAATTCAAGTGAATTCTAGAAGATCGTATGGAAGATCACAGAAAAATACAAGAGCCAACAAAGTCATGGCCCAATTAAGAGGCCGCAATTATTCGATTGCTGCTGTAATGTGTATTAATTCACTATATTTATTCACCGTTCAAGATAGGCCATACAATGCAGACCACTTTGGAGAATTCTTGACAACTTTAATTGGCCACTTAGGCGAACATCATATACGAGGCGCATATTTTGTAATGGACAACGTTAGATTTCATGGAACGGACGAAATTCAACAACTGATAAGAGCTCATGGACATGTTCCAGTTTTTCTGCTCCCGTACAGTCCTTTTTTAAATACCATTAAAAAGTTGTTTAGTCAATGGAAAAATAACATAAAGAGAAGTCAGCCCACGAATGAAGAACAACTGTATGCAAAAATTCATGATGCTTCGGAAGCTATAACGCAAGAACATTTCCAAAATTATGTTCGACATATGGAGACATATTTGGGAGATTGCCTCAACAGATATGAAATTTTGAAGTAATTCAAATTTTTTATACATAAGTATTGTGTTACATAGTATTACGTAGTATAGTTAGTATTGTTGTTATCTTCTTATACTTGTATACTCTTCTCTATACTTGTATGTTATCTTGTAAACGGGACGTAAATATGAAATAGTTTTGAGAAATAGTAAAATACAATTGACAAAAGAGGAAAACCAAAAGAAATTTGCTGTAATATTCATTATTCTTACTAAAAACCTTCAAGTACATTGAGATAGCTGCAGACCTTCAAAAAAATCGTTTTAAGATATAAAACTGAGTTTTGCGTATTATAGCTAGGTTGCGGACATAGGGAGCCATTGCATGCTAGCCGAAGGGGACTAGCTAGGTCTGTTAGTTTTACCTTTCACCACAAGATGGCGCTACCAAAACTAACAAACTGGCAAGTTCGGTTAGGGGTAGGAAACAATGCTTTTCTTTGTGTTTTTACCCCTGGATCGAGCTCGGTCTTCCATGTATTGCAGTTAAAAATGTAATCCCATATTTCACGATAAGTGGATAATACATTTTTGAAAATATTACTTCCCAAGGGAGCTGCTAGCTCCCCAACAAGTAATTTTAAGCGCTTAATAAGATTTGATTAAAAATTCAGAGAAGAACCCAATGTATGTAATAACATATAGGTTTAGACATATAGAAATAACATATATAAATTTTTCGGACAATCTGCTGTATATGGGAAAACATTTAGGGTCGTAGAATGCTTTGTTAGTAACATTCTGCATAAAAAAATGTTCCTCTAAAATACAGGAGAAAGGAGCCACAATCCGCGCACACACTGTTGGACCAACCAACACTGTTAGCTTTCAATGTTCGTCTGACATGAGTATACATACATGACAAATGTACCCTATGAGCTAATATAATAAAGAGTACCTGGTGGACCGAGCTATCGCTCGGTCTATTAGGTGCTCCGAGCTCCGCTCGGATTCAGTGCTCGTTTCAGTTTATAAAAAGTAAGCGCCGTCGTGTGGTAAAATACAAAACTAACAGACCAGCACACGTACCCCCCTCTCTATTATAGCAACCTAGCTATAATAAGAAAAAACTGATTTTATGTCTTAAAACGATCGGCATCTATCTCAATCAATTTCCCGCGGGTAAAACAAAAAACACTTTTTTGTTACCATGTGCACGCGTCACATGTGGCACGTTTTTTAAGACTCGTGGTGCCATCGTACGGCCAACGATTAAACTATCGTCATAGCCGCGTCCGACAATATCTGTTTCTCTGCCCGCCGATAGATCCCGCCAGTTATTTATTTTAATGAAGAGAAGATATGTCGAGAAACTGAACTGAACCATGTTTAATGCAAGCAAGGAAGTGGATTTGTAAAACTGATCAAACATTAATTCACCTGCATTTCCTTCTTTTTTACCCCTGATATTTGCTAAATGTTGGTGTAGTAGACCAACATGTTTACACGGATTTCTTCCAATAGAATTTTTATTAACGTGTTTTTTTAATACGCCAAAATACGAATATATCTTTGCCAATTTGCAGTACAAATACCCAGCAGACTGAGTCTTACTTATCAGGCAATGTCGTTATATTGAATTAAAAATTATTTACTTATCCGATAATTTATTGTGTTTATAAATTTAATTTTTTTTATTTAAATTTTATTTGTATCACTGACGCTTACTATTCAAAGTATGTTTATTTTAATACACACCTGGTAGACCGATCTTCCCCAATGCTGTCTGTATTTAATTTAAAATAATTTACCTATCCGGCCTTTTGTATTCTTTATTAACGCATTGTTAAAGAAAAGTCATGCCATCAAACTGAACGCAGAATTTTTTCTAACGGAATACAAAGAAATAGTTAAATTAATCAATCTTCATTACTTGATCTGATATACATATATGAAGTATATATCAAATATTGATCTGATATAATACTTCACTAGCAAGTTCTTTTGGTTTTGAGTGTCATGTCAACGTGCGCATATCTGTCATTTTTTACAGAAAAATGAGAAACGTTAATAAATATGTGAAACGTTAATAAATTTTAACGGCTAATTTCCACTAGCGGTGCGCTGACGTATTGGTGAGATCGATTGTTTTTAATTTCACCGAACCAAAGCAGGCTGACAGCTAATTCGCATCGCAACCGTAATAGGAATTCGCATTATCGCAATCTGTGTATAATTAAACGACACGATTCAAATCTATTCAATGTAATCGATGATCCCCAATTTTCGGTAACCTTGAGCCTTTTTCGACTGTTTCGGTTTCGATCTGTCACATTAAACCCCAGCAATTTTTTTTGGCGATTTAAAAAAATATCAACTATCATAAAAAATAACATGCTTTTAGTGAAAGTCGGGACCTATCTCAATCTATTTCCCGTGCTTTAATCTCTAAATCCTGCAAATATCACCAACATTGCGTAGATTTTAAGAAAACAGCAAATGGACAAATCAATAAAGAAATGAACAAGATTAGTGCGTTTAATAATATTAGATATTAATACTAGACGTGAAATTTATCATTAACTAACGCAAATATTATTTTAAATATATATATGCGGTATTTGAAGAAATTCAAAGTACTCCACTAGGTACTATATTGTATTTACAATACAAACTAACGTTGACTAATGGTAGAAATGTGAAATCACAAAATGAGTCGTCACATATCGTCGCGGTATGATTTTGATCCAAAGTGAGTTATTTTACACGAAAATCTATCTATCTTGTCTGTAGCACCTTCAATGTAAATTGATTAGTTCTGATGATATTATCTGCAATGGCTACCGAAACGTCAACTGCAAGATGTGCTCTTCCCAAAAACATTCGGACCACCTTGACAACAATGTTTGATTACATATCCTTCCTCACTTCTAGAAGGTAGAAAGTCTTATTCGCTATCAACTGAAGGATAATAACAAAACAGGTTAATTGCCTATAATGCGCAATATTATCAAAAATGAAATAAGATAAATGGTGATGGATAAAACCTTTTTCACTTCAAATACATATTTTATTTATTCATAATATAAATACAACAATACAAAATAAAGTAGTGGTAACCAAAATTTGAGGTTGATAAATTAAGTACTGGCCTTCAGCATACAAAATGCGGTATTACTACTGATATCCACCGTTGGCATGAACTTCTTCTTTACTATGGTAACCGTTTTGATTAGTGTTATATGTATGAGTATTGCTATAGTCATTAGCCATGACTTGCCCATTTCCATTGCTATAACCGTCATTATGACTGTTATCATTTCCATTGTGGTAATCATTTCTATTATGACCATTCCCATTGTAAATATTCGCATTGTTGTATTCATACCCGTTGCCATTATGATCGTTTCTATAACCAAATTTCCGGTTGTAGCTATTGTCTGTTTGTTCGTAAGAGATTTTCGGTTTGAAACCATTAACATCAGCAATATATTCTACAATTTGTTTTCTGCCATCGGGAAGAAGAACAGAATATCTTCCTTGTGCGTTACCGTTTTGTCTAGATTCTCCGTGGCCATAATCGTTACCATGTTCAACGTCCTGGACATCGTATTGGTAATTGTAGCTATCGTCCTGTAAATGTGATGAATTTGTGCATTAGTTTTTTAGAGAATGTTATAATAAATACAAATAACCTTACAGAGTTATGGTCTTCGTCGTATGAGTTAGCAGATCTGGCGTAAGACGCTGGTAAATAGGCATTACTTGGAGCAACATAATTCATATCTGTAGCTTGGTTGAATGAAGGCTCAGAATAGATAGACGGTACAGTAGGCGTACTGTAATGAACACTTGGACGTGTGAATGTTGCTCTTTGAGAACTTGGCAAATATTCTCTACTCGGCAAATACCGACTGCTTGGTAAATATTTGCCACTTGGTATTGGTGGCTCGGCTACAGTCGCTGCTACAATCCCTAATACAATTATAAAACCCTACAAAACAAAATGGCAAAGTTGCAAATGAAAACTTAAAACTCAAGAAACTACATACCTTCATGGTCGGTGTTTAGTGTTCGATCTATTAAATCGTTATGGTCACGTTAAAATCTCATTTGACTTATATACCTGCCCGAAATTGTAGGTGTGAGATGCTTTCGCAACGACCTTGCTACACATAAAGAAGATTCTGTCTATCATTAGTGGCATTCACAATTCGACGATTGATCTCATTTATGAGTTTATGTAATTTGATGTTTAAATATTCGCCTGGAGGTATGTCTGCATGCATAGACCGATGATGTAATAATATAACTAGTTTATTTTTTGATCGTTGCAACTGAAATAAAATCATATTGCTTCTCGTTAGGTGATTGCATTCTACTTCGTTTGATGGTATCTAAATTTTTATAGAACAACCCATTTGTCACGCTTTCTATGGGATTATTTTTTCAGAATTAACCATAATAAAAGTTAACATCTTGTTAACTTTTATTATAAATGGGGATGAATATTATTTTGGACATTTTTCTTGAAGTAATGTCACATCTGAACATTCTACTGTGAATACTAGGGATGATGTAGTACCTACACTACATTAGCGATTAGAGCACAAAAGCCAGTCCATAAACTCTTAGTCAATTTTTCTATCTAAATCTACCTAAAAATCTTATATAAAACATAAGATTCATTATCTACTATTGGTGTTCTGTAGTTTCACAAGAGCTTTAAAAGATGTACCAGGTGGAATATCCTGTACCTAAGCTGAATAAATTTGCATAAATAATTAGAAACAATTTTTTAGATATCTCTTTTAGAGGATTTTATTGTATTTTCAATCTCGACGTTTGAAAATTCAATAAAATCAATGCCAACTATTGGCTAGATATAGAGTACCCTACATTAAATGTTATATATTATTACATATTATATATTTTCGTTGTTTCTAAATGCTTCACTAATTTCACTGGCTGCTACTAATTGACATTACTTAAGTTTTTGCAAATATACAGGGTGCATCTTAAGTTATCTGACTTCAGGGGGTGATTATATGGCCAATTTGAAGTAGAAAAATAATCTAATTCATATTTGAAAAATTCAATCTGTTTCTAAACCTGATTGGGTAATCCCGTTATTAAACTTGATTACAAACTCAACTTTGCGTTGTGCAGCCAACTTTGGCCTCAACTTGTGCAGCCTTGTGATCTATAACTGAACCTATGTAATTGTACATCGTAAACTTTTCACTAGAAGGAACCTGGAGTGTTTTTTAAATAATTTATGTGGAAAAACATTAAGATCTTTATGTTTAAGTAATACAATGTTATTCTTTTCAGATAATGATTTTGGTTGTGATATTATCTCTTGTATCGCCGGCACCAAGCACTCGCACGAGATCAAGCATAATGCCCAAGTTAAAGTCGTTCCTCTCCAGCTTCCCAGAATCCCCATTGAGCAATCACTTTGCCGATCTACAGTTTGGTTCACTCCCTGGTCAATTCGGCGCACCTTCTACTGAAAATCTCGATGCAGCGTCCTCATCGTACAAAACCACAGATCCTCACAATTCCCCCCATTACAGTGGTGACAACATGCAGCTTAGTAACTTAGTTTACCAGCTAGGGCCACCGGCATCAGAGGATGGACCAGCGTTGTCGCAGTACAATGGACTGCTCTCACCTTATTCTATGCCGTTGAAGAGTTTGGAGTTACCCTCTCTAAAGAGTTTAGATTCAGGCCCATTGAAGAGTTACGACCCTGCGATTTCGAGCACAGTCGGCACGACTACGTTTGTGGAACATGATGCGACCACTGGAAGCGCCTCTAAATTTGCCATACCATGTGCTGATCTTGGAATTCACTCTTACAGCGACCTGTCCAATGATTTTAGTGGTGGTTTGCAACCAAAGATACAGCATTCTGGGTTCGGAAGCGCTTCAGACCTTCCTAAATCTTCATGTCACGAAGGAGCACCGAAACGGTTAGATCCGATATTGAAATTGTTTAATCCTTTAAGTGCATCAAACGAAGAAGTGGCAGCGTATTGGTCAGCGCATAAAAGTCTTCCTGTAAGTCACTCTTTCAGTCACTCTAGCCTTCACTTAATGAATAATTACATATATATTTTTCTTTAGAAATTTGGTCAAAAGAAAGTAGAGGACAATCCTTTATATCAGGATTATATATCAGATTTCAAAAATATCAATAATCATAAGAGCAAATATGCAGTTCCTTTGGAAGAAGTTGGTAAGCAAAATATGGACTACCTGGGCGATGAACTTGGATCTAATTCAAAGGCGGACTATGACAACAGTTTTAGGGCAGGCGCATATGTAGGTGGCTCTAGAGGTTTTATTGAAGAAGATGAAAATACTCATAGTAATATTGCAATATATCCATTATTTTAAAAGCAGTTTATTTTACAATATGTACTTTATAAAGTTTTGTGTACAAATATGTACTTTTATACCTGCACTTTATAAAAAAAACTTTTTGTCGATATTGTTTCTTTGATCCTTTTATTAAACTGTGTTTAAAGTTAAGTTTTTATTATGGAATCTACGCGCTTGGTCAACTGGGCATTTTTGCACGATTTTTAAATGGAGGAGCCTGTATATTCCTAAATCTTTGAACACAGGAAAATATTCTGAACAAAACAGTTTTCATATCTATAGTAATGTCCCAATATTGAATATAACGAAGTTATTAGTCGTCAATAATACGATCCTTACGACACTTGCACAAGTGTTATTTCGCACACAGGTTCAAGTGAACGGTAAACTTGGCACTGTTTTTACAATTTTAGGTTTACTTGTCAAATGAGTTTAGGCATAAATATTTAAAAAATATATTATTATTGACTGAAAATGAACTGGTTTTATACGCTACCCCATTAACCCCCAGAACGATTTTATTCTTATGGTAGAAGATTATCCTACTAAGATATTGCTAACTTCCTTATTATCTAAACTAGAGTATGCGGCATTTCATACTTCCAATTTTCCATTAGTGGAGTAGTTTCAAGGAGGTGTCTCCAAACCAAGAACTGTTGTATGAAATGCTTCCCTGTACGTCGACGCATACATATAATGCGTTAGGAGTTCCGGAGAAGGTGGTGAATTCATCCACCGTACTACTTTTTGAAATGGTGTTTTTTTTATTAATATTGTGTGATTATTATCGAATATACATGGGACGTCACGTACAGTGTTTCCTTTTCACGATTTTGTGGCCAAAAATACTTTTTGTCATTGGAATTTGATGAAAGTTTGTGTACAAGGGTTTTTTGGGCCGCAGATTTCAAAAATTCAAAATGGCGGACCCAAAATGTCCGGTATTTTTGTTAAAAAAAATTATTGTAAAAATGTTGCAGTTTGATGTACTTGTTTATAAATTCTGATTTTAACAAAGAAATTGCTCTATTGAAATTCAAAATGGGGGATGAGAAAATGGCGTTTTTAGCATAAAAAAAGGATATTCTGACCAGGAATAGTGATTAAAGTTAATTTTTCTAATAATACATTATTATTGTTATATTGAAATAAAAGACATTAATTGTATTTAATTTAAATTGAAATATGTACATTAATAATTAATTAAAATTAGCTTGTATGACTTGTAGAAGGCTCTTCGGAACATTCCGATTCACAATCGTCCGAAAATATATCGGATAATTGTGCTGATGTTTACATCTGTAGCGCTTCTTTGCTTATTTTCTTACCCTTTTTCGCGCAGAGTTTTCGTATGCCGGTAATCAAGGGGTCTGAAGATGCAAGGAGCCAATGGAATACATCTTCCAATCGTCTTTTCACGTGAAATTTTTCTTGAATAGTTTTCTCGACAATCTTTAAAATCTTTGTTCCTGGCTTCCTGTGCATCTCCAGACAATTCCCCGATTGGCAGTTCAGCTGCTTCTATAATTTACGGGACGTCAATGAGAATTTTGTACATACTTTTTGGCATACATATAGTACCAACTATACGGTACGAGGATTCAAAGTGGTACCATAGCCAGGCGCATGCGCTCCCTCCCATAACGCTTAAGCCGAAACTCCACCAAGCCAGCTGCGGCGATCAGTCTGCTACGCTCGCCAGACTATCTGGCGCGCCGACGTTCCGTGCTAGCTAGTGCTCTTTTACTTAATATTTCTAAGATCTACGCGTAAAACGGAAAATTATTTTTCAAGCCGTCTGGAATGTTCTTTTTCCTCTGGTCAATCTTTTCTTTTTTTTCCACACCTCTCGCTTGCCAACTATCTACTCCTATTCTATATGAAGAAGGCATTCCATAAACCGAATCCACGCGTGAAATGTTGACATCCCGTAAGATAAATATGATTCATTAATTGGTTTCGAAAGTATAAAATCAATTTTGTTAAAATCTTTAGACGTTGCTCCGCATAAATAACATCGCATAGCAGACTTCGTATCAGTTATTGCATTACATACTTTACCGTCCATCATTGCAAAAAATAGTTTATACTGTACATTTGTTTTTTACCATCAATAATAGTTTCGTAAGGAATAACAGATTCAATTTCTTTGTAAACTCTTTCTTTTTCATGTACAATGGAAGCAACATTTTCTACCATAAATTCAACTTTTATTGGGCGACGATATCGTGGTGAAGACGGTCTAGCATTTTTCCAAATAATACAATTATTCGCAGATTCATTATTGCTCCGTCACAATACGCAAAGGAGCTAGTGAAGTCATGGACATATTCGCATCAGAAAGTCCACTATCTGTGCATGATGGCATATTGGCTTTGTCCAGAGGTTCCATCGCAGCCCCATTTAACGTAAAACTGGCGATTTTGAACGATTTCTTCACTTAAATTATGAATCACTTCAGGATAATTTTTTTTCTTTGCTTGCAATATCTTTTTGTACAACGGAAAAATTGGAGCATTATATTCGCGCGCGATACATCTATATTTTTGATAGTCGCCGCTGTTGAAGTGATATCTACCATAAGAGATAATGCTACTTCGGCATGTATTTCTCTTGAATTCGATATTGAAGATGCTGCTCGATTTTTTTTGACTGGCCTTGGAGATGTTGCAGATGCCTCCTTAACAATAGCAGCGGCATCGAAAAACACGGATCTACGGACACTCATTTCCGTGGGGTTGGGTAGAGGAATGCGTGTGTCTGCAAAATTTGCCGCCTTGCGCCTTCTTGCCCGATCGCTCCCTTCTTTGAGTTCGATGGATGGTTCGATGGACGACCCCATTTCGTTTCAGCATTCTGCGATGCAGATGCATCTGCAGTACTTTTCTGAACTTCATGTGTGCGTTTCGGAGAAAGATCTATGCTTGATGATTCAATCTAAATAATCAAAATGATAAAATACTTCAAATGGAATAAACACAATCCATACAAAATTCATCAGTTAGTTCTGAAGATGCTGTCTGCAATGAAAGGCGAAACATCAACGGAGAGTTTCTTCACCAACGCGGCGACCACCGGAAAGCCAAGAAGAAATTCATGATCATTATTTTTACTTACTGTAAGCATATACATTATGATATGCATTTGCCCACTTTTCTGTTATTTTAGTTAAAATTTGCTTCAAACAATCAGTTGACTCTTTGGTCAATGTAAATGACGCATTCTGCTTCGATGATATAGCTTTTTCAATTGCTTCTATTTTATTTTTGAACGTTATTTGGCCAACGTGTTTTACTATACCAAAAATATCTTTTCTTGTTAAAGATATTTCATTGCTTTCCGCCATGTTTCACGTTGATCCTAAAATGATGAAAACAATGTTTAAAACATGCATTTCAATTTAAATGACAAGTAAAAGTTAAGATAATAATTTATGCAGGATTACACTTCACAATAATTCTGTGCAAGAATGCGCATTATATTACACATGTATAAATTCATACCTGACCCGCCCTAACCCCCAAATACGCCGAGCCGGCCGAGCTCCTACATTTCTCGGCAGCGCATGACGAAACCAAAACCGCTCTGTACAATGAATACGCAGCTCTTAGCAGCCAATTTTGCAATGTATCGAAAGCCAATGCCTTCCTCTACATGCTCAAAATCGCGGCGGTTCTCGGCGGTCCTTTTTACTTTAAGACTACCTGAAAATTATTCACCCAGAAAACAAAACACGGTTTTACAACGCTACATTATAAAGCGCATTCATGACTTAAAAATAACAAGTTTTAATCATTCCAATATTTGTAAGTAATCTACATACCTTTACAAACAAAGTCCAAAAATATTTTTTGAAAACACTTCAAGGGCAACTCAATTGTTTTTTTGTTTCCACTATTTCCACGGGAAATCCTACACAATTGACCGTTCAACCGACCTCGCAGTGGCAACAATCAAAAGTGCGTGCACTTAATTTTGAACTGCCTGAGTAAGAGTAAATTAGCAAAAAAATACATTCAATTGGCCTCATTGAAGAGAGCGTTATTGACAGTGCAGTAAGTGGCGATAGTTCCAACTTAGCCTCAATTGGACCAACTTGTATGCTCTGAGGGTATTCGTAATGCCAAATAAAATATATAGCAATTAATATTGAATAGTCGAACTGAGAAGTAATGACCATGACAGGAAACCGGCCGAAAACAATATGAAAGAAAAATCAAATATGGGTAATCTAGTTTTTCTCGTTGCCGCCATTATATTCCATTTACCCCATAATATAATATTTTCTTCTCGCCTACACAAACGGGTTTACAACATAGCAGTATAATATTGCAGTTTGCTTTTTGCTTGGATATATCAAAGATCATTTTGAAAATTTCCTGTGCAGTTTTCAATCATCCTGCGATTAGAATGACGCCCAGAAATAACTACTCGTATTTCATTAAATCTGCAGCAACTTGTTTGCTGACTTACGTGATTATATAAATACCGAAGTTAAAGTGTTGTAGATAATGAAAATTGTGGAAGATAAAGAACTGTTATTGGTGTAATAGGTGCGTGTAGATCTTAAATATAGATTTCACCTGTCAAATGTGGCAGTGCATATTAAAAAGAATGATTCTGTAAATTTAATAACATATCTAGAATTTGGGAAAAATGTAGAAAGAAAAATAACTAGAAAATCTTTTTTGGAACTGTTAGATGATTTTTTTGCGGAACGCTAAAGATGTCGGTATGCGTAGAATACTGGAATACGTAAACCAACCGTTACGATTGTAAACCCCTGTAAGAGAATAAATAAATAAAAATTGTTTTTATTTTTCTTTCCAAAAATGTTATTGCTTTAAATGCAGGCAGGTAATGTTATTAAAATTCTTTTACTATGTTAGGATATAAGGCCATCCTGCCAATATTTAAGAAAGGTGATAAGAAAAGATGCAAAGATTACACAGGAATTATATTACTTTGTACAGTATCAACTAATGTGGCTCACTCACACGAATTTCCCCCCATCTTCTCCGAACTCCCCATCTTCTCCGAACGGTGCGACTGGCTGAGAAAAAGTGTTAGCGAGCCACATCAGTTGATTATTCCATTCGATGCCAAAAGTGTAGTGTGTTGGAAAAAATACACACAGGGAATAATAATCGGCAATCTGCACTCAACAAGTAAGGACTAACTTTCTTATACACATATGATCGCTTTTTGTAACTGATGGAAATAAACCGAGAAGAATACTTACAAGTAATCACTTCACCTACTACTTTTGCAGATAGCAGAAAAATATAAAAACACCACAATGTGAAGTAGTCCAAGTGCAAAGTATGGAAAAGCAGATTAAGATATTAATCGGCGTTTGCTGTGCTACGTTTCACATTGTATTATATTTTATTCAAGGAACACATAGCATCCTTTGATAAGGCATTTATGGTAATCTGTGATTAATATGTAAATATTGATATAATATTTGAATCTTTATTTTCTAAATTTCGTTTCTATTTTGTTTCGGTTTATTAACATCCTCTTTCTTGCAGACAGAATGTGATGTGCACCCTAAGATACGTTGCGCTTATTTGGCAACAGAAGTAGCCATTAACAATATTATAATTACTTTTTCTTTAGTTTCTTTTAATAGGGTCAGTGGTCGCATTAAAATTTATGATCTGGCCACTTCCAGTAGACTTTACATGAATGCTC
>JAWQRJ010001973.1:0-14502 GCA_033557515.1 Diorygopyx duplodentatus | reverse complement strand
GAAATTGATAATTATTTTAGGGCCTGCAAACGTCATTTTTAACATAAAAAATTGAATATGTCAAAAACGCTTAGATTTAGGTATAAGACATAATACACGAAATCTGTCTAGAATCTTGCGCAGAATCAAAAATGTAATAAAATACAGGTTGTTCCATTTAAAATAAGCAAGTTGGCACCTACTTCCGGTATAACCGGAGGTACCGCCATCTTGAAAATATTTTAGCTGTATGGCCCCCATCGATATAAGTATGTTGCCAAATTTTCAGATTTCTCCTAACTACAGTTTTTCCATAATCGATCGCAGCGGTTCCCGGTGGGACAACCTGTATGACTCTTTTCTATACTATATTTCATCTACCATTTGCGTTGACATTTGAATTGTATTTTACAAATATCAAATGGGCTGCACTTTTGAAATTTGTAAAGCACCATTGGTAAAAAAATGCATCGCTTACTAGATATCCTGAAAAAACTGCAAATTGTCATTTTATTGAAATTTCAATTTATTGAAAACGTTTGTGCACGTTTTAATTACATTTTCGTAGAACTTGTTGAATAGTCAGCCAAATTTATCTTATTTTTTTTTGCAAAATTGACAACCGAAAGGACTACTGATTACTTAAACAAATAAATCACAATCTTGTTGATAATCAGCACGTACGACGAAAAAAAAAACAGTTGAGATTACGATCATTACTTAATCATTCGTAGTGGAATATTTTACACATGCTTCCCTTGATTGCAAAGTGAGTAACACTTTATTGTATTGTGAAACGCGCACCAATCATATAATTATCTAATGTTCTCAAGAGTTTAGGAAGTTGATTATCAAATTCTAGGATTATCAAAAGAATTTGAAGTGAACATCAAAATATCCGGTCAGCTTTTTAATCTAAAGTGGGTGTAATTAAACGCACATGTTTTGTATTATTACGCTTTGGATTAAATGAGTATAGTAATACATTTTAAATAAAAATGCATTTTTTCGTAGTTTTATTAATAATAATGAAATTATTTTTAGCTATTTTTTAAAACCATTATTTTTATGTCCTCTTTAACAAATAAAAGTTAACATTTTCTGGAACCTAGAGTCGGTATTGCTGCATATAGCCGAGAGATATTATAATGCCATAAACCAATAGTCATTGGTGGGTCATAAATACCATTTATCTTTTGGCAGCTATACAAGAATTTACAACATATATATTTTTTTAGCACTTGCCTTGTAGGGTGTTTTTATATTAGTTTCACCATCACCCAACGCATCATCAATTTTCTCACACTATATGCACTACTTACTTATTAATTATAGCAAACAAACAATACATTTAATTCAATATAATTTATTTACATTTTAACTGACATAAATATAATTATTTTTCATTTAATTCATTGAATAATTCAAAAAATTTTCTTCGGCAGACAAAAAGGACTTTCGCAAAAATGACGCAACAATAACATATACTCTCGCGACCATATTTCTTTGGTAAATCACAAATTTAGCAATGGAATGGAGGGCACTCAACATTTTTCTTTTATTGCATTACTTTCCAATCGAACCTCTGGTTATTGGAATGAGTAACAGGCGGACAGGGAGGTTCCACTATATTCCACACCTCCTCGCACCGCTCTAACATCGTCAAACTGCAATAAGGTACCTTCTGGAGTATCTTGGTGAAATCCGTCGCGTTCCGCGGCTTTCTCCCCACCAGTTCCCTGGAACAAACGTCCAGGGTGGCCGCGTGCCCCACGAAAAGAACATTTCCCGTCGCGTGCCACTCCAACGTTTTCTGTGTGACAAAACTGCTGCGACTGTAGAACAACTCGCAGGATTCTTGCCTTTCGCTGAGCACGGAGCACGAAATGATGGGCTCGTAGTCCTTGTCGATGTTGTAACCGGCCGATACCAACTCGTCACCGGTGAACCAACTCGGCAAACTGTCCGGATACCATATCAACCATTCGAACAGACCGGGCTCGACTTTAATCTTGATCTCGTTCTGCTTTCCCAGTCCCGTCAGAACACCGTCGCACGTTTGGATGCAACGGAACGACGGGGAGCAGTACACGTGGTCTATGGTGACGTTGCTGTCTTTCAGGGCTTCGCCGACCAACGTCGCCTGCAAGATCCCGATGTTTGTGAGCGGCGAATCTTTGATGTACGATGCGGGACCGTGCGTTCGTTTTGGAAGGGATATCGGCATGTTTAGGTCCTTTCTGATGTACTCGCCTTGTTCGTCGAAGCAATAGGGGATCCACGAGCCGAATGTGAAGTCGACCCTTTCACCATGTCGCATTATAAACAACCGCTGCCTGTTTTGCATGTCCGTCTACAAAGAAACAAATCGAATCGTAATGCAAGTCTAACAAAGAAGAATAAAAAACAAACAACAGTTTAGGGAAAATTCAAATATTTACCTAATAAGGCTTCGCGCCATTGGACGAAAATGTAATCGTAGAAATCGAAGAGGAAGACTTCGAAGAAGTCCACAAAGGTCAAAACCACGTTGTAAAGCATTTTGAAATGATTTGTTGTAATTTAGATTATACTGCACACACCTCATGTGAGAGATGCTTATATACTAAACTAAACAACCTATCTAATCAGTTGTTTTTTTCTTCGTAAGAATACAATTGAGTGTTTTTTTGTAGAAGTAATTTATTATTGATTCAATCAGGTGACAAATATGGAAATAACAAAAATGAATAAGCTTATTTATTGTTTAACTAGTCGTATTACATTCTTTCATTTTTGGTTTTCTAAACAAAAACAGCATGCAATTATCTCTCTAATAGAACGTATATGAGAATATGAACGAGAAGAATACTGCAATTTCAATATTTCTGCACTTATGTAAAGCCTTCGATGTGGTGGATCATGAATAAGAAAATTGGAAATTCTTGGAATTAAAGGGAGAGAAATGGAAGAACTAATATGCAGGAACTTAAGATCTGTGATACTCACTTGATAGAGATAGACTATGGGCGTCATTTGGGCATTACAATAGACAACAAATTAAACTTTGAAAAACATATAGTAGATAGTCTACTCTCTGCTATTACCGACGATGAATATTCTTATGTTTACATCTAGAAATTTTGTACACACCTGTATATGTATATTGAAATAATGTTATATCATAGAAGAATTAAAGTACTGTAACTTTTATTTGAAATTTTTTTTCCTGAAACGAATTTTAAGAGGCTTTGGCTTACATTGCTGACTTCTAGATAAAGTAAACGTAATTTAAACATATAAACATAGTAAAATTGAAGTTCATAATCTAAAGAAACTTTAAAACATTGCGTTCGTCCAATTTCCGTGCAAATGCATTTTTACCTAAAGTTTCTTGTTGGCTTTTAGAATTATGGTACATGTTGCAGAGAAAACGTGAAACGTTTTAACGAATGAAAATAGGGAGATGGTGTATTTTTTATATTGAAAGTGTAAATTGTAAATGTATAATATAGGATTATTATATTCTTGGTTGAATCTTTGGAAATACCCAGAACAATATAATTTCAGCTGCTATTTCTAATGTTTCCATTCATTTCTATTTCTGATGTCCCCATTTTGAAACGAGCATAAAATATTGTAGGTATACCAATGTTCCATATTATGACCCACCTTTCCTTTCTCATATTAAGTTTAATTTTTAACAATTGTAATCTTTTTGACTTGTTCTCTACTGATCACTTAAACATAATAAAAATACCTTGTTCTCACATCCTTCTGTCAACTTCACGATATTCTCATAAGTATTATCCTTCCCCTTCTCCCCGTCGTCCTGACTGTTCGCCAGTCCGTCCACCGTATCCTCCCTGTCCCCCTCCAGGTCCAGCTTCTTCAGGACCTCGTCGATCTCGTCCGGAGACAGGCTGTCAGAGGTTTTCCTCTTGGCCGTCACCTGCGGCAAGGCCTGCTGCGCCGTCCGGACGCTCGGGTGCCTGCTGGGGGCGTCGCCGCCCCCCGCCGCGGCGTTCAACGCGTTCAGCGAGACCTTCCTGTGCAGGGTCCAGGCGTCGGACTCGGCCGTGCGCTCCGTGTAGCTCTCCGGGAGGAGCCCGGTGAGCCCCGTCAGCCACGAGATGCCCTCGACCCAGCCGTCCGGTGAATTGGCCACCGCGTCTCCGTTTATGTACACGTAGTCCCCCGTGTGCAGTTCCAGCTCGTCGCATTCCGTCGGTGAGTACGGATGGGTCACCTGAAAATTGAACTTGTCGAGAGAGTCGCAAATGAACCGATTATTGAGTTTTGTGTGTATGGATTTTGCTTGTGGACGGTATATGAAAAACATTTACTTACTAGATTATTATTGCTGTTATTATTGGTGCTTAAAATAATTCAGGGTAGTAGAATTCATTTTGATTGAAACTTGCATCAGATTTTGACATTCTGAACTGCCCTCTGTTTAAAAACTAATGAAATGTTATATAATTTTTTTTAAATGCTCTTTTCTATTTCCTAGCAATGCCATACATGGTGTTGTAATATCAAAAAAATACTGGATATGATTAAAGTAGATACTTTATTATTATTACAAAGTGGATATAAAACTGTGGATTTTTCAGTATGGTATAAGAAATCCCCCATGATTCAGAACTCAAGAGAATAGCCACAGAGAGATAACCTTGAAGATTAAACTGCTTTAGTCACTATTTATCCTGGCAATACAATTGATTAATTGGTGTTTTTACATAATGGACTTTTCAAAACTAATGTAATCAGCAGATCTCTGAACTTTGACCATTTCTCAGGTTCTAGTTGGCATACTTTTATACAGGCTGTTCCGAAATTAGGCTGCACAATTTTAGCACCAATGAAACAGCCAAAAAAATGTTGGCCCCATAAAGTAAGGATCCTGATTTTTTTATACATATTGTTGAAACTTGTTAAGATAAAATTATAAACTTGGTATTATAACTAAGTAAAAAACAAACACATATGTATTTATCACATCGCTTTGTTTGCCCTTTTTACACTATTGTACGTCTGAAGAAGAACTTAGCTGGAATCCATATTCCATCATATCGAATCCTTATAAATTATCTTAACAAGTTTCGAAAAACCAACTACAGGATCTTTTTTACCTATTTTTGGTTCTGGTGTACGCTCGTAAAATATTGCAGGCTACTTTCGGGACACCTATGCAACATGCAGCTGCGTATTTATTGACTGTTTTGCGTTGAACAATAGAATGTGTACACCGATTTGTTAAATAATAAAAACTGAAATCAAAATAGAGCGTATTCTAATCTTTCCGATAAAGATTATTACGCGGAATATTTAGTAGTAGCAATATTTTCATAGACACCCAACACTTTTTAGAAGTTTTTTAGTTTTTTATCAGCCACAATCAATTAGAACGGCAATCTGATCAAATCTGAAAATTCGATATTTTCCAATATTTTTTTTTCATGCTTCCTCTTTCAACATAAAACCAGAAGTCATTAAGGCTTTGCTTAAAATCATATATAATACAGCTATAATAGTAAAATATTAAATATCAAAATTATCCAACTACTGAATTAAAGACGGTACTTAAAGCGTTACAGCTTAGAGGTTCGGTATACTTGATTAGGCTATCAGACATTTATACAAAAATAATTGATACGTGCACAGAAATAATTGATACTTGTAATAACTGTTAAAGCTGTCAGTTTTATCACAATAAACGTTTAGAGTATACACTTGCTGTGCAGTTAAAACCGTCAGTTTTAATTGGGCGGAGGTTGCTAATTAAGGGAATTAACTTAATTCCGCAATTAACGGAAATAATCTGTAGGGTGCAGGAAATCTTCTGTCTTGTTTTATCCAAATGTCGAAATGCCTGGTTTGACTTGTTTAAGAAATACCTGTAATTACGCTAATTACGTCTGGTGTCCTGTTAGGCAGGAATTTACGTACATATCTGGGCGTATTAATTAATATGGCCAAATACTTTATTGGAAACCGCGATTCTTATTCTATTTAAATCTGAAAATGTCTGATCTGAATAATTAAAAATACATGCGCTAATTACGTCAATTATCTTAATTGCGCGATTAATCGAGATGGTTTGTACTAGAGTGGAAAAGTTGGGTCTGCACCTATTGTAGGTACACACGTAGTAATAATATAAAAAAATTCCAAACAGCTTATCAGCTGTTTAGAAAGATAAAACTATTGTTGAACCGGCCAAAATATTGGGCTAAAAATAACTAATTATGATTTTGTTTATGTTTTTTGACTTAATTGCGCCTTAAGCATTTAATTTGCGACATTGGCAATAAATAGTACTTCACACACACTCAAAAGATCGTCTACTATTGTTGTTTAATCTACTGCAATAGCAAAAATAAATTACTTACGTAGGAGTATATTAAAATTTACAGCAATTAAAAAAAACCTAGAGTAGACACCCCAGCCTTCTTTCGAACACAAAAAAAGTTATTTATTTACCTTATGCACCTGTTTTCCATTGACTCTTGGATCTCTAGAATATAGTCTTAGTTCCCAAGTAGACGAACTATTGGGATCCAATGCGTCGACCAATCCTTTCAGCGAAGAGTAATGATTACTGGGAAATTGATAAGCCAACGTCAAATGCAAACTCTTTACGTGCGGTTCTAGACTGATTGCTGAAAACGAAAGTGTTAATGATGGCCTGATTAAATTACGAAGAACACACAAAGTGCTGAAAGTGAGATCAACAAAATTTGGTCATTTGATATGCTGTTGCGTTAATCTATGCTACCCAAAGCATCAAAAGTTATCAAAATATAGCTAACAATGCTAACAAACAAATGACTCTATGCTAACACAAGCGTGCAATTCATTTAAAGTTTTGGCGCAGGACATAAATAAAGTCTAATCAACTTAACAACATATAAAAATGAAACATCAACAAATTTAAATCGTAAAATCATCATGATGATTAAAAAATTGCAAAGCATAATACCATTTAAAGTTCAAGATTATTCAAACAGGATTACATAATCCATCAATGTCAACCAACCACTTTGCGTGAATCATTGTGTTGATTTTAATTTAAAAAAAATTGAATTTTACAAATGCGTGATTATTATCCGTAATATCTAAATTAAATAGTATTCTAATCTATATTTTAATTTTTACAGACATCAAACTGTTGTCAATAAAACGTTATAGAGTAAAATTTCTAGCATACTTTACACTGTTAACTCTACCAGGCAAACAACATCAAAAGGAAAAAGTTACAACACAAAAGCAAGCGTCCGTCGGTAAGAAAAGAAGAAAGTTTCTTACATCGGCTACCCCTCGGTATGCATCTAGCTGTAGTTGTGGTGCACCATGGAAAACACGCAGTTAAAGCATCAAAATGCTCATAAGTGTCACTAATAACTGAAATAAACCACCACCCCGTTACTACATTTCATCGGAAAGTCGGTAGTCTGAAATTATGCAATAACGATGATGATAGTTAAAAAAAATAAATAAATTGATCGTTCACGTTGTTAGTTGGGAAGAGAAAACGAAAACTGAATTATAAAAACAAATAAAAAAGAAATGTTGTGTTTAAATTGCAGAGGATTAAATTGTTTTGTACAGAATTTTTTTTACATCCACAATGTAGTAGAAAAACAATTTTGATAATTAGGTGTGTCAAAAAACAGATAAAATCAACAACGGTACTGATTGTTTACAATTACGTGGGGAATAACGCCCACAAACATGTGATATGTAGGCAGGAAATTGCATCTTTCATTGTCACATTATTTTGTTGCATACTTGACAAATATCTTATAAATCTAAAATATAAATTGTTGATAGGTAATCTATATGCTCTATACATACAAAGTACCCAACAGCCAAAGCTCAGAATCTTTATGATGGGGTAATTTAAGTGGATTTTTTCAAGTATTTGGAATCAATCATATCGGATGATGGTAAACTGGAGGAAGGGGTGAAGGAGAGAACAGCGGCAGAAGGCAAAAAAGAAATTAAAGATCAGATCTTCAAGAAAGTAGTGACGCCCATAATCACGTACGTATCAGAAACTTGGGCCATGACGCAAACATATAAACGAGAAATAAAAGCAATTGAAATGAGATTCATGAGGAAGACATAAGATAAGACAAAGATGGATAGAATAAGAAACATTGTACGGAGAAAGATTAGGGATCAGATCTTTCAAGGAAGGGAACAAAATCAACTTAGACGGTATGGCCACCTGAAAAGGAGGGAGGAAGAGAGCGTAGTGAGAAAAGTGTTTGAAGACATCAAGGAGAAGAGGAAGAGGTCGCCCAAGGAATACTGACATGGAAGGAAGAAAGCCAAGAAAGTTACGCAAGATAGAAAGGTTTGGAAGGAGGTGTGGGGGAGACCCACTCAGTGGAGGCTCAACTCCTTCCCAAGAAGGTATTCTAAGGCTAAGGATTTAGTAAGTAAAAAAAATTGTTGAAATACAGCAAATGCGTTTTTTGTACTATTTATAGCAAAATATTCAAACAGAAATAATAATAAAATCAGCTGAGAGAGAATCAGTTTACAATATTTTAAATTGATGAGATAAATATGATTTCAATAAAATTATAATAAACAATACCTAGAAACGAATATCTGTGTACAAAAAAACTTAAATAATCTTTATAAATCTAAATTTATGAGGAATTAAAAGAGAAGAATTGGTTAGATACACAAAAAGTTAACCTTAAATGTAGGAGCAAAAAAAGAGTTAGAATCGAATAAAACCACAAACAAAAATTCATTTTTCTGTTACAAAACTTATACAATGTTTTAAGAAAATCTATTTGAACTTATAAAATGATAAATTTAGAAGAATTTTACTTGGTTAATTGATTGATGTAGAAGAAGTAGATACAGGTAGAAGTCTGAAAATTTGGATTTGAATATGATAAGAAGAGAACTAAAAGATAAAAATATTTTCAATAAGCTAACGGTTCCGGTTATATCGGAAGTTGACAACAGCTTTGTTAATTTACATGGAATGACCCAAATTTTATTTTTTTTTCTCAATCAACATTCAATTTTCAACAACTTTCGTAATGCGTTTGCCAGGCCTAAACATAATCGTTTTCGAGGTATTGAATTTTTTCACAAAAATTACACAACCGCCGCAACATTTTGAAAAACTCGAATTTTCATAATTAGACTTATGCCATAATGTTCATACTTCATTAATCATTAGTTGAGACATCGAACTTTTCAGAAATACACCCGGCGTGACTTTCTTACGTATATTCTTTACAAAATTAAATTTTGAAATAAGAAAACTTGAAATGACAAAAAGTTATTTTTTTTAAATAGCACGTACCAAATATTTTTGTGTTATGGAATGTAGAATTAAAATCCTCGTTGAGCGGTATTAGGTTTCCCTATCCTTTTCCGATTATTTAAGTTTTTTCGAGCTCTTGCTGCAAAAGGGATCCTTTGACAATACATTCATTTGTTGTAAATTGGGTTGCCTACAAATTAGTTACCAATTTCGACGTTTATGTAACTTAGGTTTATTGATTTCATATTTAGGGTGAAAAATTAATGCATATATCATTTGAAAATCGAGTTATCAAGATATTTCACATGTTTAGTTCTTGACAACATAATGTAGTTGTGGTTTTAGCTTATTTTTATGGTATAACAGATATGTCCAAATCAGTTACGGTGGCACAAAATGAGGCGTTTGTATTAGCATGCAAATAAGCTGAAACCTTGTGACAGTGTTCTTGTCATTCGTGACTAGTTTAGCTTTTCGTATTGCTCCAGATGCTTTCCCACGACTTATAAAATTGAATTGTAACCTTCTGAATTTTGTTCTATTAAGCGGTGGCAAAATCAGATATTTTACTTTAAATCCTACTTTAATTTTTTCTTTAAGTCCTGCAAGTTCTACTTACTATTTGTTGGCATCGACAATGAATAATAAATAAATTCATAATATCAACATTGGAGTAATTATTAGTTGCTATTTTAGAACACAGTAAGGACTTGTCAACATTGTCAGGAACTAAACATGTGAAATATCTTGATAACTCGATAATTTTCATAATTAGACTTATGCGATAATGTTCATACCTCATTAACCGCTAGTTGAGACATTGAATTTTTCAGAAATATACTCGGCGGGACATTCTTACGTACATTCTTTACAAAATTGAATTTTGAAATAAGAAAACTTTAAATGACAAAAAGTGAGTTTTTTTAAACGGCAGCTACGAATTATTTTTTTCTTATCGAACGTAGAATTAAAATCCTCGTTAAACGGTATTGGATTTTCCTATTCTAAAATGTAATCTTTTCCGATTATTTAACGTTTTTCGAGCTCTTGCTGCAAAAGCGATCCTTTCACAATAAATTCATTTCTTGTAAATTGGGTTGCCTACCAACTACAGTTATCAATTTTGATGTGATTTAGGGTGGAAATCTAATGCAGTATCATTTGGAAATCGAGTTATCAAGATATTTCACATGTTTAGTTCCCGACAATGTTGACAAGTCCTTACTGTGCTCTAAAATAGCAATTAATAATTACTCCAATGCTGATATTATGAATTTATTTATTATTCATTGTAGATGCCAACAAATAGTAAGTAGAACGTGCAGGACTTAAAGAAAATTTTAAATTTAACGTAGGATTTAAAGTAAAATATCCGAATTTGCCACCGCTTAATAGAACAAAATTCAGAAGATTACAATTCAATTTTATAAGTCGTGGGAAAGCAATTGGAGCAATACGAAAAGCTAAACTAGTCACGAATGACAAGAACAGTGTCACTAAGGTTTCAGCTTATTTTCATGCGAATACAAACGCCCCACTTTGTGCCACCGTAACTAATTTGGACATATCTCTTATACCATAAAAATAAACTAAAACCATCACTACATTATGTTGTCAAGAATTAAACATGTGAAATATCTTGATAACTCGATTTCCAAATGATATATGCACTAATTTTTCACTCTAAATATGAAATCAACAAATCTAAGTTACATAAACGTTAAAGTATATAACTAGTTGGTAGGCAACTCAATTTACAACAAATGAATGTATTGTCAAAGAATCGCTTTTGCAGCAAGAGATGGAAAAACCTTCAATAATCGGAAAAGGATACATTTTAGATATAGTGAAATATCATTTAACGAGGATTTTAATTCTACATTCGACAAGATAAAAATATTTGGCAGGTGCTATTAAAAAAACACTTTTTGTAATTTAAAGTTTTCTTGTTTCAAAATTCAATTTTGTAAAGAACGTATACGTAAGAATGTCCCGCCGGGTGCATTTCTGAAAAGTTCAATGTTCCAACTAATGGTTAAGGAAGTAGGAACATTATCGCAAAGGTCTAATTATGAAAATTCGATTTTGCAAAATGTTGCTGCGGTTGCATAATTCTTGAGAAAAATGCAATATCTCAAAAACGATTAAGTTTAGGCCTGGCAAACCCCTTACGGAAGTTTTTGAAAATTAAATATAGATGAAGAAAAAAAAATTGGGGTAATTCCATTTAAATTAACAAAGCTGTTGTAAATTTTCTGTATAACCGGAACTGTCAGCTTATTGAAAATACTTTTATCTTTTAGTTCCCTTCCTACCGTGCTCAAAATCAAATTTTCAGACTTCTTTATCCTTTCCCTATATAAGTACACAACATTACTTACTTTTTGAATTTGTACTCATTTTTTATGTGCACATTTAAAAAAATATCAAACATACTTAAAACAAACAAGTATAAAACAACATTTAGAAATAACACAAGCATTTTTAGAACTATATTCAACGCTAAAGACGAAACACACGATATTATGAAATCAGGTGTATACAAACTAAATTGTTCATTTTGTAGGTCTGTGTATATAGGACAGACAGACACTTAGAAATTTCGATATTAGAAACAAAGAACATGTACGTCGCTATAAATACAGACATACAGTCAAAAATGTTTCTGCGTAAACATTTAGACAACTTATCTGAAAAAATCAAAATGGACAAATAAAATTTAAAACGTATCGACTTGAAGTCAATCGAACTTTTCTTATTGAAAAGATTAAATCAAGAGTATTTTTAAATTATCAATAAATAAATATTTCCAGAAATCAAAATTGTTTAAATAGTTCAATGGCGGCTAATTGAATATTTCCCAAATAATATTGTACACAACACGGAATTTAATATTTTGAAAATTCTTCAATATTTTGTCGAATACCAATAATGTCGAGTACAAAGTCGAAGTTGCGTGCAAATACAAATAATGTCAAATAAGGCCAAAGTAACAAAATAAGAAGAAACAAGAAAAGAAATAAAAATAAATTACTACGAATAATTTATTAACAGGTACAAAACATATCACAGTTAAAAGTTATGAAGTGATAGAAATCAAACAACCATTATTAATGCACGATGTAAACGTTGTTTTCGAATTCACCATGAAAAAAAGCACCGTGTAGTTGAGAAGCTGATGACAACAATATTTGTAACAATAAAACGGAAAGTTAGATTCATACGAAGAAAAGGACAATATTCAGTTCTACAGGTGACTATAAATGATGCCTTTTTTGTTAGGTTGCCAAGATATTAGATGGTTTTATCAGAAAATTTATGGTTGGCAAGATGGTTTTATCAGAAAACGTAACTTTTAATAGTTTATTTTGAATGCAAATTATTATTTTAATATAAATTTGCTTCCAATATAACTTTCAGTACTGATTTTGCAACCTACTAAACTAGTTTAAACCATTTACAGTCATTCGGTAATAATTGAATACTGCCAATGAAGTACACACTGACATAATGAAAATGTTCTTACTGGCATTTGACACTTCCTTCACGTATTGCATAGCGATTCTCTTTAAATAATCTGCATGTTCTTCCGCGACGAAAAAGCCCATAAAATTGGGAGAAGTGTATGTTTCTAATTTTAATGCTTCGTTCAGAGTGGCTCCTTGTCTTTCCATGACGGCTTTCAACATTTGACCTAGATGTAAAGAATCTTCGTCTGGAGCCTAAAATAAAAGCATTGTTATTTTTTTTCTAATTCAAAATATTTTTCTTACATTCTACTGTATAGAAGCAATAATCTAAACTTACTTTAAAGAAAGAAACTAAAGTAATATGCGGTGTAAAGTTATGTGCACCATTCCATCCGCACATTTCCAAAGATTTCTCCCAAAACGTTTGCAATTGTTCTAAAAATTGTCCCGTAGGACAGGCGTATAGTATGTATTCGCGCGGTGACGTATCGTCCAGCAACGGATCGTTTACGTGAGCCAGCAACCAGTCGGAAGCTAGCTGAACCCCTCGGTTACCCGTAGCAGCTAACGCCTTCTCCCTGCAACGTTTCGTTCTCTCAAAACTAAACTCGAAATTCAAAAATTCGGCCACTTACGCCCTATGTTTAGGGAATCCCATCTGCAGTAATATTTGCAACGGCGTCAGGTGCTGCTTCGAAATTTTGGTAGGCGTGGGATTCCTCCTGGGCGGTAAAGTTGCCATTCTCTAAAAATTTCCCGAACCCTCGCACTCGAAATTTTGACATTTAAACGGTTACGTCATGATAAACTCGAACCCAAAACAAATCGCACTGACATTGACACTAGTAACATTCAATGGACGTCGGTGATATTGCGAACGCCAAGTTGGCACTGCCGGCTGTCATCCGCCGATAATGCGGTTATTTGTTTGGGATTCAAAAAGGTGGTTTGTAAGGGACAGTTAGTGAAAATAACCGAGAATGGCCGGCGTACTTTTCGAAGACATCTTCAACGTGAAGGACATAGATCAAGAGGGGAGGAAATTCGACAGAGGTAAGCCTTCATGTATTACCGTGCGTTTTAGGTTATGTTTACGCATAACCTTAGTTACTTACGTTTTTTTTCTTAGAAATTACGTCTTAGTTTAATATGTATGCGTATTTAAAACTAGAAAGGATACGCAATTGTATTCTGCAATTATTATTTATAAAAAACAACACGTGTCACGTTTTTATTGATCGGAATGCTTATTTTAATTAAAAAGTTTCTTGGGTGTAGTTACAGGTGTAAAAGATCTATTGAAGAAACGTATGTAGGTAATATTGCGTCACATTAAGCAATTTTGTTTTAATATTATTTATTACGACAGTTACTATATAATAATAAGTTATTATCTTATGCATTTATAATATATAACAATTCTAAAAGGAATTGTTATAAAATTGATTATTATCAGTTAGGCAACACATATTACACAACTCTGTTTGATAGCTCTGGAATTCAGGGATAACAATAATTTCTTGAATTAATAATAATCAATTCATAATTGTAATAATGACCTTCTTACCACACCAGAATGTAATTATAAATCAAAACGAATAATTTTTCAGACTTTTTTGACATTTGTGTGTTTCATTTATGATACAATTCAGTTACAATTATTCAAATGCAATTGCGGTGCTGCTGACAGTTTTGTACTAGTATCGGTGGATGCCATTGTTGATGTTGACGGAATAATGTTTATTGAATTGTTGGTTTGACTGTATTCAATCG
>JAWQRJ010001972.1:0-14506 GCA_033557515.1 Diorygopyx duplodentatus | reverse complement strand
ATCAGAATCACTGTAATTACTATTGCATTTTATCACTTAAAAATTCAGCTAACTCTTCTTCCTCGGGTTCCAAAACATTGTTTCCATGTGCGAGAAATGGATTTTGTACCCACATATTACCCGAACGGATATCTGCAGATGGGGGAAAGTCATGAATGAATCTTTCTTTTAATTTTAGTAGATGGTTTTGCTACTTATAAATGCTGCTTATATCAGCCAATTTATCCTCTTTTATTATTTTATGTTCAACCATTTGATGATAACATTGAAACATGTCAAATTGTGCCTTTTCCATTTGTTTTTTCCAGCTAGCGATTTTTTTCATGAAACCTACAACTTTACTATGGCACATAAATAAGTTTGTCATTGGCCCTTGCATTGACAATGTTAATTCGTTTACTAATGAAAATCTGTCAGCAAGATAAGCACCTTTGGCAAGCTGTATATTGCTTTTGAAATATTCTGCTAGTGGTGAATTTTGATTATTTCAAAATATTTCTATTTCTAATCTTTTCAGTATTCTTTCTCTCGAAAGCCATCGTATATGTGAACGAAGTAGCAAAGCTTTGTGATCAGAGCCCACCTCTTCACACAATAGTGCGAAAATTCGAGTCTCAACTGCACTGTTACGAATGTGATCAATTATAATTTTTACGCTTGATCCATCACGGTATCTAAATCTTGATTTATATTTTTGTATACCAACTGTTCGCGGTGACGAATGCAATGGGTTTGAATGCTATTTTTGTATGAAACTTGTCCTATTTGTTGCAGAACTCCGCTACGTTTTCCCACCATCGCGACTGCACCGTCAGTACATATACCTATGCATACCGACTCAAAATAAGAATCTATGCTTTGAAAAATTCCGTGACTTGTGAAAGCCTGTAATGTTAATCTACATAAAAAAATTCTTTCATTTCTTCCAAATCAACATCTATATATCTCACATATACCATTACTACAGCATTACTAGAAACATCTGTGGTTTCATCCAATTTCAACGCATAATAAGGGGAATATTACAATTTTTCAATTAATTGTAATTAAAAATCTTTTGAAACAGTAAGTATTCGTCGGCCGATTGTGTCGATAGATACGGGAATACTGTTAATTTTCATATCATATTCTTTACCAAACATTTCTGTACAAACTGCTTTAAAACATGGTTTATTACTCTTTCTCAGATATTATATCCTTTTTTTGATTTAGCAATCTGCCAAGCTACATAAAAAAGAACATTTCAAATATTTCTTAGCCGTTGCAACAGTTTTTGTCATATTACATAAGCAGTCTTATGAAAAATTTCAGAGATTTATCTGTATGTTCAATATGGTTTGTTTCTAAATGTCTTATTAGTTTTTAATGATGCATTTGCGAGTACATTTTCACAAATAACGCATTTCGGAATCTATTTCATTTTCTCGTATATACGTAGTAAAGCCATAACTTATGTATTTTTCTTGATATTTATAAATAAATTTTGCCACTTTTGTTCGTTTTATTAATGGTTCAGTTGAAGTACACACACAAGAATTGCTCGTTTAATAGTATTAGATAGATCCAATCCTATCTTTGTTGTCGTTGCTATGAAATATTGAATTAACGCTTTTTAAAGACTTTCGAAAGATTACAAATAATTACCGCTTGGTAACTATTTGATTCTATGAAAATAGAATCAAAAAGCGTTATATACAATCTTTACAAAACGCCATCCCGATTACGCTTATACCGACAACTCGACAACTTGTTATACCTTCTCTTGTTCTGCATCGACCGCTGCAGGCAATTTGCGGTTAACCCGACTCTTCACGTTATGCCTTACAGAAATGATTTTTCTTTTAAACCCACTTCAATGCACAATAACCAATTAAAGGATTCATTAGCACCGGATGGTACCCACAAGATGTCATCGTTAGTTTGGTTACGATTCTTAATTAATGGGAATTTAGATGAAACTATTTATAGTCATTATTTCAAAAGACTTCAGAGAACCATACACTTCAGAAGCTTATATCTCGAACTTCGATTATCTCAAATTTTGGATAATCTTTGGATAACCTCGATTCTGCTGGGAATCGATGATACTAGTTATTAGTAGATGCTACTCGTATATCTTGACTACATTCTTAAAGAATGCTCATCACGTTCCCAAAATTAAGGGTCAATCGTAAATTTTCCCTGCTACGTCTCCGTTGGACAACCCCTAACCGCCCCTTGCTTAATAATGCATCGTGGAGGTTTGCACTCATCCAAGTTTTATCGGTAGGCAGATAGACGTATATATTATACATGTCTGATGTAAACACGGACCTGGGCAGGTCGAGTGGCTGCCGACTGTAGGCGGGGGCGGCTCGGGGGCTCGCTGGGCAACGTGCGGGCGGGCGGTACACGGTGAAGGGCCCACTCGACTTGAACGCACTCAAAGTTCATAAGCAAAATGCCCCCGCGACCCCACACACAGCGGTCCCGTCGTCGTCACTTGTCCGGGACGAGAGGGCGGAAGGGAGACGGGCGGAATCACAAAGGGAGGCTTATTACGTATAGATGGCTAATTTATATTTACCGTGCGGCGGAGAAACAAAGTAACGATCTCTGGGGCTGGTGGCGGCCGACCGGAAAAAAGGAAGGAAAATCAATTTCGTTTGAATAAATAAATCAGATGTACAACTTATGAAAGCGTCCGCCTTCGGCTCTCCTTGATGTTGCGTGTGCGTTTGACAAGATGGCTAAGAAACGATAAAGGCTTGACGACTATATGTCGATGTGAAAATGAAACGACGGTAAAGTAAATCACTCCGTCGCATCGTGGGTAGTTTTTTTTGTCGTTCGTTGGTGTATTGAGTTGACATTGTAGGAATATTGACGCGAGATACAACTTAAATAATATTTTCTTTTTGGTTGGTTAGATGGTATATGTATTTGGGAATTTTTAAGTGTACATTTCGAAGATATCAAAAACTTTGGAAACTATTACTTACGCTCTTTGAATAAGGCTTTACCTAAAAATGTAAACGCTTAGGAATAATAAAAATTATTAATGACTTTACGTGAAAATGAGCCAACACGGTGTTAAAACAGATTACTCCGTCGTTTGCTGTCGTTTTTTTTTAGTTTGCGTCGCCGCGTCGTCGCGTAAACATTATAGGAATGCTAAAAGTTTCGTACATCGCCGAAATCTATTTGATGCAACTACGGATGGTAATAAATGTAGACGCAATTTAGCGTCCTGGGGGGCGCGGAATATAGATGTCAAAACTGGAACGTCTACAGCGCCACCTAGACTAAATAGTAGGAACTCTCGGTTATATCGCGGCACATTAATTATAACTTGCGTAAATGTAATATTACATTCCGGCAGTGCCATCCAAATGTTAAATTACATTGGAAGTTGGGAGTCGGCGGTGCGCGTTATCAAGAGAGAGGGCCCGGGTCCCGGCGCGAATTATATTATAATGAAAATTAACTTTTAATTGACAGTGCGGATAATTTCAGAATTGCATCCCCGGAAATAATGCAGGTTGGCTCGTTGGCGGGAGCGAAGTGTTGCCGGCGCCCGATAGTTTTCAGCGCCGCCACCGCGCGGCCGACAAAACTCCGGATTAAAACAGATCAATTATTATCATTATTATTACTATTGGTGTTATTATTGTAGCCACTCCGGCCGCCCATCAAACAATGCGACCAGTTGACGCAACCATCCATCGCCTACCTCGTACCCTCATTCTACAGCCAATTCGCACAAATAAACTATTTCGAGCTTTTGTTTAGTTGATAGCGGTCCCGTGCGTTATCTTCGACCTGCACGTGCACCCGTTCTTTTATTTTTGCATTCGTCCGCACACTCTGAATAATCGCGCCGCGTTCGCTTCAAACTGCACACGCTAAATATCTTTATCTAAATATAACACCATGTTGGTACATGGTGTACCACAGTTTTATCCAAACTGCACCTGGAATATCCGACATTTACTCGGTAAGAGATCTGAGCAAAAATAAGTATAAGTATTATAAGTACTCTGAATATATATATATATATATATATATATATATATATATTGTTGTTTTTTACATCAAATCATTCATATACCCGATTTCATCAAAACCGTTATTAATACATCTGTTGCATGCCTAAAAATTGTATAATAATTTGATGGATTGTTTTAGAAACAAAAAAGAAAGAAGGCTTTGTCGCCAAAGCCTTCTTCTTTTTACTACTTTGTAAAACTGTCTAGGAAGTTGCAATATTTCCTAATTTTTGTGATAGTAAGTATAATTTCACGTTAAGGATATTCATCTGTAATTTGCACATTTCTTAGTATGTATCTCCTTTCTGATTGTATAGATATCACGGTGACCAGTCTTCAGGAGCACGTTCGATGCTCCAGGCTTTAGTCATAATTTTATCCAACAATATTAATTAGGAATGTAAGGATGGACGAATTTTTGGGACTGGACTTACGAATACATTCTTGATTCATTTTCGTTGTTTTGCAGCATTATATTCGTCCCTCGTCGGTACCATTTATCCATTATTTCTGCATTTGATACTAAAATATTGACGCCTTTTGCATGGTTCATGGTACAACTTTTACAAACAATTTTAAAAAAACCGCACATGGCACAGTTTTTGTTACAAAATTTGTTTATTATTTTACTATTTTGATTTCTTCCCATTGTGCTGCTTTCGCTTTTGGTATGCTTTCTTTGATTCTATTTCTTTGTGCTTTATATTTTTCAAACTTACTATAGTTTCTGTTAATCACAATTTTTTATCAATAGAACTAAAAAATTAATAATGATATACAGGGTATTCAAAGTTAAGTGTCCAATATTGCTAACTTTTTTATTATTGGACCTCTGTCAATGGAAATTTTTATAAGTATGTGGGTAATATGCTGGTGAAACAGAAAAATAATTGATCATTGGCTTTTTTAATGGAATACCCCGTATATTTTTGCATTTTTGAAAATAGGGGAACATTATGAATAAAGCAATCTTCATCTACAACTATCTCAAAATAATTAGGATTGCCTGTTTAATAATAATACTACCTCTGTCCGGAAATAGTTGCTACAGTTTAATTTGACGTCCAGATTATTGGAAATAAGCATCTTAATTATCTTCCCTACACATAGTTATCAGGTGTTTTATGAATCTAAGTGTGTCATGGCCAAACTTTGTTAAACTCGTTGAGCTTTTGTTTTACGCTGCAAAACGTCATATTCTGACATATTAATTATTTCACCGCTATAACATAACCAAAACTTCAAAATGCCAAGAAAACAACCGAGTGGGACAAAAAAGAGTGGAGAGTTTAGTAATGATGATTGCAAGCGAATCTTCCATCACTTATTGCAAAATGTCAAAAAGACGATAACAAACTCAAACGGTTCTAGTTCCACAATTTCAAAATTGTGGAGACAAATTAATGTGGTCGTCAGCCAAAAGAGTATAATCAACAGATTCAAAACATTTCCACAATTACCCTCTGCAAAAGAAGCACATTAAGATCGTTGGCACATGAATCTAAAATTCCGAAAAATACATTACACGACAGATTGAATCAACTGATGTGGATTGAATTAACTGCTGTGGATCGCTCACACGACTTTCTCTACTCGACCTAACTCTCGTTTTGTTGTAACTCATAAACGGGTTTGTGTAGAACGATTTATATATCGAAAGAAAGCTGAAAGTTCAACGTTTTCAATTGTCTACAATAATTTTTTGAAAAGTATATCCGATTTTTTACAAAAAAAAAACAAATGCGTTAAAGAATTATTTTCGGGTTAACATAATGTAAGGTAATACAGTTTTTGTTGTAACTCATAAACGGGTTTGTGTAGAACTATGATTTATATACTGTAAGACAGCTGAAAGTCCAACTTTTTCAATTGGCTATAATAATTTTTAAAAAATATATTGGATTTTTTACAAAAGAAACAAATGCGTTAAAGAATTATTTTTGGGTTGAAATAACATAAGGTGTTACAGTTTTGGTTTATAACTCATAAACGCGTTTGTATAGAACTATGATTTATATACTGAAAGAAAGCTCAAATTCCAATATTTTGAATTGGCACAATAATTTTTGATAAATATATTGAATTTTTTACAAAAAAAAACAATGCGTTAAAAAATTATTTTTGGGTTAACATAATATAAGGCGTTACAGTTTTTGTTGTAACCCATAAACGGGTTTGTGCAGTACTACGATTTATATACCAGAGAAAGCTGAAAGTTCAACGTTTTCAATTGGCTACAACAATTTTTTAAATATGTATTGGATTTTTATAAAAAAAAGAAATGCGTTAAAGAATTATTTTTGGGTTAACATAATGTAAGGCTAACGCCGTTTATGAGTTACAATAAAAATTGTAACCAGTTTTTATTGTAACTCATAAACTTGTTTGTGTAGAACTATGATTTATATACCGAAGGAAAGCTGAAAATATTGTAACCAATTGAAAGCTCAACGCTTTCAATTGGTCACAATATTTTTTGAAAAATATATTGGATTTTTGCAAAAAAAAAACAAATGCGTTAAAGAATTTAACGCAAATTAAACTTTTGGGTTAACATAATGGAAGGTGTTACAGTTTTTGTTGTAACTCACAAAAGGGGTTCCTGTAGAACTATGATTTATATACGGAAATAGAGCTGAAAGTCCAACGTTTTCAATTGGCTACAATAATTTTAGAATCAACTGGTGTGGATCACTCACACGACTTTCTCTCACCTAACACCTAGATGAAAAATGCTTTTATCTAACTAAAACAAAGAGACATTTCTATATAACACCCGAAGAACAACGTCCATACAGACCCTGCAAAAGCAAGAGATTGATTTTGCATTGATTGATTTGATCTGGGCACCAAACAGCCCAGATTTTAATGTGTTGGTTTTGGGTTTTTTCAATTCCATTCAATCGATTCAGAATGAAGCATACCAAAGCATATTGGGATACAAATTGGGAAACTTTAGATAACGTTTTTTTGAGATCTCAATTAGCTATGGAATCTGCATTATTACATAAAGGTCAAAGAGAGTAACAAAAATAACATACAAAAACAACTAAAATAGTTACATGTGATACATAATTGCACATTTATCTAATAGTACTATAGTTATCCTATAAATACTCTCGATAATTATAATAAGTTCGTCGATTTAGCAGCTGTTTCACTTTAAGTATAAATGCATCGAAATTTGTTGTATGCTGTATAGAGCTGGGCAATTTATTAAATTATCTTACTGTGGAAGTCATACTGTGGACTTTTTTCAAACAAACCAGATGAGTGTCGTGGCAGGAGAAGATGTCGGTTATCTAAAGTAGGAAAATATTTCATATTTTTGTGTACGTACAGAACTGAAGAATATATAAGCTAAGAGAAGCTAAGGCCGAACACCAACCGGATAATTCGTTTCCAGGCGATGAAAACTCGATTCCAAACAATGGATAATTGTACAAAAGATGTGAATGACATAGTGCGCAATGTGCTTTCAGTAAAGAGACTTGAGTTATATAACTTTTAAGCTTCAATAGAGCAAAATACGAGCTATTTACTTTATTACAAAATTCACAAAGACCATCTATTTTCCATACTCCTCCATATAGTTAAAAACCCCATATTTAAATATCAAGCATAGTTGCTCTGGGGTGAAGGTCCAGCCTGTGTTTACCCTGAATCTTTGAGCACAAGTTGATTACAAGGCGATATTTTTATGAATACCGTAAATTCATAAAACTCCCAGCCATAAAACGTATACATTGTTTCTCCATTAGAGGTTTTTCGCCACAGCTTTCTCAAAATCAAAGATATGTTAAATCTACTTGCACCACGAGAAAGCTTATTTTTTCCGCAACTAAAAGTGAGTTTTCGTCGGTAGACTTCCCATAATTACTCCAGAAAAAAATGCGAAACCAACAGTGCACCAGAATTTCTTCGAAATTGACCATATTTGGATTGTTATATCCAAATATGGTCCCATCCCTTTCCCCCCACCCGATTTATAGAATAAACTAGGAAAAGTAAAAGTCGTACAGGGTGTTATAATTAGCTTAATTGCTATCTGATGGCGTGAAAATTCGGCCGACGAAAACTCTGCTTTATTTACTACTGGCATTGGACTTTCAATTAGTGAAAGCCGTTTTGAAATATTGTACTTAGTTTTTGTAACAATCCATGATCAACTGCGAAGAATTTCGGGTACACCGTTGGCTCCGCAATTATTTTCTGGAGTAATTACTGGGAAGTCTACCGACAAAAACTCACTTTTAGACTCGGAAAAGAACAGGCTTTCTCTTGGTGCAAGTAGATTTAACATATCTTTGATTTTCAGAAAGATAATGTAACGCCGGTATTTTTTATGTACTTTTAACAAATATTTAATTTCACAAAAGTCAGGTCACAATAAATAAAACAATACAACATAACAATTGAAATTATTGTAAACGGTGTTCTAAAACCTTTCCTCCGTGGTTCAACGCATTTCAGTGATCTTTTTAAAACATCATTAATAGCACTTAAAGTTGTCCTACCGTTAATACTGGTTATTACCGCCAATATTTTGTTTTGTAATGCAATAATCGATACTTTTCTTTATATACTTCATTTTTTAAATACCGCCATAATCTAAGAGCGACAGCTCCAGAGAGCACGGGGACCACCTAATAGATCCATTTGTTCCTATACACTTGTCATCGAACAATTGATACAATATCACGTATTCCGTTGTAATTATGAGATGGTGTGATTCCTTGTTGAAAATATAGATTCATTCTTTCATTTAAATTAACGTTATCTAAAAAAAATTATTCCAAAACATGCCTCACAAAATGTATCGTTCGCCCTTCAAGGTGCTTTCATAAAAAAAGGGTTCAATAATTGTGGAACCGATAATTCCGCAACAAACTTTGTAATAAACTGATTTTCACTCCAGTAGCGAGTATTTCCCATGTTAAACATTCTATTACAAAAACTCGTTGCGTTGATCTCAACGTTGAAGTGATTAATATACCGTTCACAAAAATGTACTTAATAATTTTTAATCCCTGTAACTAACGGTCAAACTATCATCATAACCGCGTATCGATAGATGTCGTGTCCGCCAATAGGTGCCGCCGCCAGGATGCTGTAGAGCTGTTTTTCTCACAATTTTGTTTATTTGCGAAGTTATTTTATTTATTTGTTTTTGATGTTTCATTTAATAGTCGATATTTGTTCTCACCCTTTGTTCTCATAAAACAAGTAACATACTATAAAAATATTTAATTAACTAAAAGGTAGTGGCCTCACTTTTAAAAAAAATACGAAACTAAGTCGCTTACCCGAAATCCTACGCGATATAACCTTTGCTACGTAGCAACTAAATTAATTATAATAATACTCTTACTTTTAATTTTAAGGTGCTTATGCATCAACACTTTTTTACTCAAAATGTTCCCCTGTTTTCAAACATGCAAAAATATTCAAGATGTTTCATTGAAGGAAAATGTTTTGGTAAACAATTTAAAAAGGAGGTGAGAAGATGGCACTGATATATTTTTTTACTGGACTTCAAACTGGGGTGCTCCTTATTTCGTAACGCATATATTTCTCTTCAGATGCACCGTTATTGACAACTTTACTTTATTTTCGCATTTTTTACAGTAATACCGCAAAATTAGCTCTGGGATATATAATATATAATAATTGGATTTTAGCAATAATGGTTTCAAAAAAAAACAACTACAGAGCAACTGATATTTAGTTGTTCTTTAGTAACTGAATGACGTTAAGAATGCTTTACTTTTCGGTGCACTTGTAAGGCATATTAGTTAATAAACAGTTGGTTTAGTGTTAAATTAACTTACGTCTAAATTTCAGATCACCAATTTAGTCTAGTATTTCAACATAACATTAACACTAACATTCATAGTATTTCTTGTATATTACTACAATAACTTGTTTGTTCTTCAGATTTACAGGAATGTAGAAATTGTGTGAAGGTTTTCTGGAGCAATTTAATATCAATTAAAAAATTGCCTTATGAAAAATTTATAATGGGCATTGAAAACGTTGTTTCAAGTTACAAGAATGAAAGATTTTAGTTTCACACTCTATTTCGGTGTCAATTTTCCGGTCCAATTAACAGGCGAAAAATTACACATCGTTCGGAAAATGCGATTTTCGCTCGAACCGCTGAACGAATGTGTTTAAAATTCAGCGAATCGGAGACAGCGGCGTGATGCGAGATGGGCGCCAGGGCCGTAATGTAATTCGGGTTTATAATAAAACCGTTTAAAATTTATGAATAATGAATGAATGCAACTGTCGATAATAATTTTTCACTCGGAAAGAAACGGTGATTGAAATAAATTGCTACAATATATAAAATTGATACGTGTCAATCGATATTAATATGGCATCCGAAGGGCCTTTCTGCGCTCTCTCACTCTGGCCTGTATGCAATTCGAGGTTTATTGGCTTTTTGTGCATTTTATAGTAGTTTTTTGCTTGCTTTTGCGACGATCCGACTGACGGAAAACGATATATTCTGGAGTGTACCTAAATAATGCATCGATGGGAAATACAAATTAGTAAGTGAATTAATCAAAAATGTATGTGCATAAACCTATTTATGTATTATGCACGTCCGTGGAGTTATACCCTCAAATTACTTTATTAAATTATTGATGACGAACCAATTTTATTCTACTATTGCACTCGATACAATTGAAACCACTTATAACCGTAAAGCGGAAACTTTTATTATTACACATCATGAAAACTACTAACTTAATTGTGCTTCCACTTAATATTTCATAAACTTTTCACGAATTGCCTCCTCCATTTTATTTCTAATTTATACTCATTCTGTGTTCTTTCTTTTGTTTCAGGTAAGTTTACTGTCCAACCTACTTGATTCCAGGCCATTATTATTGGCGCTCAGGGTAAGTCCTGACTATACCTGTAATACGCCATGAGAGCGAGAGAGCTGATTTCCATAAATCGTGATTCCCGGAGTCTCTTCTCGGAGTTGGCAACTCGGCTCCGCCGTTGGAAATTATTCAAGGGGCCCCTTAAAAATGCAAACATATTGATGCGCCGCATGAATAGATATTATACGTTTGAGGTGGGAGAGAGAGTGGACTTGAAGGGAGACGGATGAAATATGCAAGTCGGGTCGGGACGAGGGCATACATCTTAATGTCAAATACAGTAATATGGGGCCGTTAAAGTTTGATATGGGCGCAAGAGCGTGGCTGCAAAGCCAGGAGCCAACACGATTCGGAATTTTTGAGATTAAAAATCGTGAAATCACCGTTATCGGCGAACGGGGTCGTATAATTTTACGACGAGAAATAATGCAACAATAAGAATAAGTGGGAAATTATAGAATACTTTTTGTTTTTGCTTAACTTCAGTAGAAGCAATTTCATGGCCCCAATTCAAAAAATTACAACATAGACCCATAAATTTTTATCGCTTGCATTTTTTTTTACTGCAGTATAGCTTTTGGATTCTCCAAATCCTTTTATATTTACTAATTTTGCTGATAGGTTAAAAAAAATTTAGTCTTCTTATTCCTAAGATACATAGATCTTGAAATATCATCGTGAATGATCAGACATAGCAGTAAGGAAAAACTGTATCGTCATTTTCCATCTTGACCCCTCGTAGGTCTCAGTGGTAGACAAACAAGGTGATTACAGCAAGTAGTAACATTAAAGATGGCGGGGAGAGCGTTTCTCGCCCCATCTGGTTAAATTTATATGTAGCGGCCAACTGACATTAGTAGTTATCTGTATGCTGCGAGACACCTTTGAAACGAGTCGTTAAACTTGTAGTTAGAACCTCGTTAACGTTTTAATTGTTTTGTCGAGTTATCTAAAGTCTGCGCAGATGCCGCCTCAACAGACGCGGCCGCCAGCGCCGCCTGGCGGTCGTGGGTTCGCGATACTAAGTAGATTTATATATAAGTTGAACGCGACGTCGGACGTCGCGATTGCCGGGGTCGTCTCGGCGCCCGCGACGGCAATTTTCATGATTCACTGTTCGTATGCTATTAAAATTAAACTATTACATTTTATATATTGCACCCCTCGTCTTAAACTTTCCTACGCTACGAGCACTGCTTCCCCACACTACTTTATTTTCCAGGCTCGGCCGACCCACCCCCTCCCGACTACCCCCTCCCCGCCCGACCGCCGACCTCCTCTGCTGCCGCCAAGTTTCTCCATAATATGCAAATGCAGAAACGGTAGTACATCTCAAAAGTTTCCGATGTACATTTTTACATGAAATATGCGCCCTCGTGTACGTATATATTCTAATTTAAAATATAGAATACAAATTTATATATGGCACGAGCTGCGTATCTGAACGCCTGGGCCTCCAATTCCCAGCGGTAACGTTCAATTTGATAAATGTGAAATAAATATTAAACGGAATTCAAAATGGGGGTGGGGAATGTCTAGGGCGCATCGTTCAGTACGTGTGCTGTTACATCTTGTCTACTGCTACCAAGTGTTTTGTTGACGAAAATGCTGTAAAGAAATGGAAGAAGAAGATTTGGAGGAAGTCACAACCCAAAAATATTGCTGTAGTTATTGTCAAATTCTACAAAATCTAATACAAGGATCAAAAATATAAAAACAACGATAAAAAATATGTTTATATACATTCAATTGTGACTAATGATATTAGAAGTCGAAATGTAAAATTTCGAATCTTTGATGAAGGAACAAGCAGTGAATATAAGCCATCTGGGGGAGCTAACAATTCTGAGCCCACCTACATTAAATATTAACGCACTAAATATTTTCGGATATTTGTTCAACCACTTATCACGTCCACGCAAGGATCTGTTGTCACAGCTGTATAAAAATAATGATAAAAAGGGTTGAAAGAAACACTAAATCTTGTAGGCCGCCAGGTGCCCTTCTAAGTATTCCTTCGGACCTCTAAGACTAGCTTGCTCCATGATGATTTTCATGCGTCATTCACAGTGTTTCAATTTTAAGAAGAAAAAATTATTAAATACTATTTTGAAAATTTAACCTTAGGAAACGATACATTTTTGGTACCTAGATGTTTTCTCTGTCTACTTAGGAGATGTAGTTTTAGTTGAAGAATATAGTTTTTAACATCACCATATTAAAAGTAGTCTTCAGCCCGCAGTCTCCAATACTGATTCAAAAAATATTTCAAAATTAATTAATTAATTATAAATTGGGAGTTAATAACGAAACATTTACATTGAAAACTGATTAATTCCTATTATTTTAGCCGTGGATTCGTATTCTAGAATCCGAAAAGCCCCTTTTCAAAGCTTTCAAGTTTTACCATTTCGAAATTTACATTTTTAACATCAGTTTTGATGTCATTAACATCAGAACATACGATACAATATTTGACTCCAGGAGCTCTTTGTTGGCGTGGTTTTGGCGTTTGCAAGGGAAAATGTTGAAAGTAATGATGGATGATATATTTGACTTTATATTTTAAACTTATTGTGTGTTCTTGAGGAAACTTTTTACTTATAAATTACTTATGAATATTAATAATAAGATGTTATAAAAGTATGTATCAAGTAGGAATGTGCATTTTTGTAGGCTGTATTAATATACTATAAGCAATAAACATTCCAAATTTGATTCCACTAATATTTTTACTTCTTCATTATAAAATTAGTTTCACTTAAAAAGGGTATTATTGTTGGCTAAAGCTCTTTTGTAAGAAGCTGTTCAACAGGTTTTCAAGTAAATAGTTTTCTTCCTTCAAAACTAAAAAAAAAGTTTTCCGGGCCACTGGAAATTACGATATTTATTAATAAAGCATTAGACTCAACTTCGCATCCTGAGGTATGTTAAAGATACAGATGCAAATTCTCACCTTCTAAATTAAAATTAGGACATTGAATGAGAAAGCAGTGAAATTTGAGTATAAATGAAATGAAATATAATTTGAGTAAAATAAAATGTGTCAGCTGTTGTGAATAGCTTGGCAGAGTATTTTCTAGCAGTTTGATATATCTTTCAAGTAGATTTATGACCTCGAAAATGTAATGAGTGTCAGACACAAAAATTTCTTGTTCCGGTCCTGAATTTTTGTTTTGTTTTCATTATAAGATCATTTTTCATCTTTTCATAATTATATGTCGGTCTACATTAACCTTTTGCGGCTTAAGTCGGTTTTATTAATTTGTAAATCCAGGTGCTGCGAAATACTCTCAACATACCATATTGAGAATATTTCGAAAATATGTAACAAATTTGTGTAATAAAGCATAAACGAAATTTTAAAATATTTACAAGTTTGTGTAAACTTCGCGATATTTTTCCTTCTACATGTTAAAAATTATTTCCACCTCTCAGTGGAATTATAGCAGATATTTTCATGGACTACATAGAAAATATAATATTAAATGACAGTGAAATACTTAAAAATAACACAATACTATGGAAGAGACATGTAGGTGATATAATGTTTTGGCGGGGAGAAGATTAAGGAACAAT
>JAWQRJ010001971.1:0-14507 GCA_033557515.1 Diorygopyx duplodentatus | reverse complement strand
TTTTGTCTTTTCCTTCGATTATGTTTTGAAATCCGCTGGCATTTTGTTGCACCATATCTAGTTGTTGTTTAAGTGTTGCAATTTCCGCTTTCATTGCAGCGCAGTTATTTTGCATTGTTTGCATGTCATCCGAGGTCCGCTTTGCGCTAGTGAAATTAAAGAATTATGCATATTATGCCCATTGCTACTCTCATCTTTTTTATCTTAACAAAAAGGGGGCTAGTGGTGAGGGGTGTTTGTTGCTCAGAAGTGTTGACCTTGTTTATCTTACAGATAAACAAACTCAAGTACGAAAGGAAGCTATAAAATGTTAATTATTCAGATTTAATGACAGTTTCCCTAACAAAAAATATTTTATTTGCAAACCATTAGCATACTGAATGTTCCAATAAAATGTTATTTCCTGTTCTGGATCGCATTTACGTCTCCTGCACTTACAATTCATTTTAGCGTCGCCAGACGGACAGCCCTAATTGCCATATAAGAAGTGGTCATATTAAATCCATAAACCGTATGCTATCCTTCGTCATGAAGGTTATTAATGGTTCGGTATGCGTTAATTATTTACTCGGTGACATTTACAACTATTTAACTACGTGCACACTGTTTTACTCATTCCCGATGCAGCAACCATGTTTCTCTTAAATTTCCCCGTAATGTCCCTCATATATCTAACGACCGTACACATTGGTTCGTGATTGCAAACCATAAATTCTGTCGGAAACGTAGAAAAGAAAACCAGAGACCGCTTTATACTAGTCTTAAACTTGTAGTCAAAAATTATTTATGTAATGAGTTAAAAGTTTTATTAGTCATGTCTGGCAATAAAGTATGAAAGTTTACTAAGTTTAGAAAGCGTTAAATATGCGGTTAATAAATACCATGGGAGTTTAAGTGTATTATTTATGGTTTAATTAGAGGTACATACATTCCACAGTGTTATGTGGACGTTAGCAGAGTTGGTAAATTACGGTTTGTTATTAAACATACATGCATTGCATGTAGGTTTAATAATAAATCGTAATAGCATTTTTAATATTAAAAATGTAACATGTTGTTGAATAACCACCAACTCTCTGCTGATTATTTCGTCATGTTGCTAGTGCTAATTTATGTGTAACTAAAATCGAACGGCAAATTGGGTAGGCTTTAACTGGCATGACTGGCACCAGCAAAGGAAGAAAACGAATGATACAGCAAAAGAAACGTTTCTAAAAAGAGATTATCGATTTTGAAATGGTGAGATGAGGAGAATAGGAGATTGAAATTGAAGAATCGAGAACGCTACAAACAGAGCAGTAGGATATATGGGAAAGCATGGTTAGGAGAATACCACAAAAGGCCAAAAGGGACTTTGGGATCCAACTGGGATCCATTTGGTCAAGAACTTGAGAAGGAATACAAAACAAATAGGAGCAAGTTCTCTAGAATTGTAAAGCAACTGATGGGCAATAAGAGGAAAATATATGAAACAGAGAATAAAAACACTGAAATCAAAACAGAACCGAGGGACATATTGGAAGTATGAAAAAATTATTACCAAGACATCTTCAAAGTAGTTGGACGCAAGGAAGGAGGAGAAAAGAGGTAAGAGGGGAGAAGAAATAATACAAAACAGAAAAGACGAAGTGCGAAAACAATAACACAAGACGAAATAACCGCAGCAATAAATAGAATTAAAATCGGAAAGACGGTAGGAAGCGACGAAATAGAACCGGAACTGATAAAATGGAGTGACGAAGAAAGGGAGGTATTCTTAAAGAAAATGTTCAATAAAGTTTGGGTTCAAAACAGGATACCAAACGATTGGGATACGAATGTGATTGTACCAATCATATTTGGACAAGAAAGGAAATAGGAAAAATGTGAGCAACGTGTTTAACATCCGTTATTGCCAAAATGTACACTAGCATAGTCGAAACAGAAGAAGAACTAAGAAAAGAAGTCGAAAGCAAGCTTGAAGAACAAACAGGAACAGAAGAAAAAAATGTACTTAGATTTTTTTGACCTGTAACGAACATTTGACACAGTACCCAGAGAAAACTTGTGGGAAGCACTCCATGAACTGAAGATGACGAAAAAATTAAGAGACGTGATCAAAAGCGTATATCAGTATAAGACTGAGAAACATCAGAGAGCTTTGAAATGGAAACGGGGACAAAGCAAGGATAGAGTACAGAAAATATATAAGAAGGCTAGTCTAAAGTTAATAATAGGATATAAGAAGTTAAGACAAGTCACAGTACAGAGAACCTGATCTATGCCGATGACAGTGCTTATGGGAAATAGCAAAGGAAACATACAACGAACAATAAACAAATGGACAGACGCACTAAAGCAAATGGTTATGGAAATAAAACCAAGAAAACGAAGGATGTCAAAAAAAAAAACGGAACAGGTTGAAAATATCACATGCGGTGCAGATGTACCAGAACGGGTATCCACAATGGACTATCTAGAAAAAAGGATAAGTAAGCAGATATAGAAGTAAGCAACACCACGGGAAAACCTACACAGATCTACCGTCAAATAAACAAACCTCTACCAAAACAAAAGGAACTAAGCACGAAGACGAAAACCAGAATCTACAATACTGTAATGGCACCAACCATTAAATACGGAAGCGGGACGTGGCCAATGACACCAATCATGAGCGCAGGGTGAACACAGCCGTAATGAAATTGCTCCGAAGAACCTGAGGAAAGACGCTAATGAGCAGAATTAGAAGTGAAAAAGTAAGAAGGGAACTGCAGCAAAAACCAATAAGTCAAAAAAGAAAAGAGGGAAAACGAATGGTTTGGACACTTCCATAGAATATCATCAAAGAGAACAAAGCAAGTGTAGAGGACAAAATATGTGACAAGAGAAGACAATGAAGACTTTCAACGAATAGGAAGACAGGATAGGAGAAGTAGCAGGGAGAAGAAGCCTGTCAACTCAAGATATGGAAGTGTTTACAAGAAACAGAAGGGAATAGAGGAGAGGGTTGAATAGACACCACAACCTATGCCGCAAGACATAAGCCCCAAGCTAAGGAAGAAAAAATCATATTATTTTTTATGATCATCATTAGATTATCATATTTGAAATGGTGCACTTCGGGGTTATGGGTTGCATAACTTCCTGAATGCTATTCGCAATACTAGCAAACAATTGCAATATTATAGTAATAAAGAAACACTTATCACCAAATGATGATTACTATTGTCACTTAAAGTCCTTCGCAATGTTTTTTGTTTCAAATAAAGCAGAGCTAACCTAAAGGTTTCTTTAGTTCGATCTGTTTCTGTAATTCTTCGTTAACAATTTTCAACTTATTCAATGACTGTATTGATAAAAATAAAACACACATTAGAAGTTGTGTAATATCAAACATACTAAATAAGTTAAGAGAAACTGCCAACGATTAGGTCAAAGAGAAAACATGTGGGTGAAATGGAGGAATATTTCTCCCTGTAATGTCGGTCCAGAATAGCTAATGCTGAAAACATCGGAAGTGAGAAGAAGAAATGTGTGTCCAAAGAAAAAGAAGAAAAATACCAAAATGTATTTTGTTTTTCGGTAAAGTAGGAAATATATTTGATTATTAACTCGAATTTATGCTTAAAATTATCTCAGTAGAGAAAATACAAAAATGCGCCAAATATAGAATGAGGGAGAGGATTGATCGTAGTACGAAAAAGTGCTGGAACAAAAATTCACCTCAACAATTGCAGATTGTAGTGAGTAAAGATAGAAAATGAGTAAATATACAGAGGGCAATTTTAAAACTTTCAGTCCGGATTACTTGGGAACTACTAAAGACATCAAGACAGAATTTTATCACAACTTTAAAATCTCAAATGCCACTAACCCCTTTATTATACGTCAAATAAAAGGTATCGAGAAATGTCTTACGCATGCGAAATAACAATGTGAATCTATCAATTTGTTTTTGAATAAGTTCCATTTTATTGAATCAGTTGACATTTCTCAAAGATCTAAATTTACACCTACAGTCTTGATACTTCCAGCCACGTCAAAACTGTTCTACAGTCTAGGAAAATCATAAAAATTTTGGGAATTTTTGTAGTCGTATTTGTGGCATTTCTATACCTGTATGTTGACCTAAATGAGGAAAGTTCCTACTTTCCTTTTATTATTTATTTATTATTTACCTTTAATTTGATCTAAAAACTGTGTAAAGCTAGATTACACAGATTACATAAGTTACAAGTATTCAAAAATATCCCTTACGATTGTTTACACGATAGCGGAAAGAATTTAAATTATTTTTGTCTGCGCAAGTGAAGGCCATTGCATTAACAACATATACAACTTTTAATGCCAGACATCCACATTGAAATGTCAGTCCGCTAATTGGTATTTACATTTTCAGGAATTTGGCCGGCTTATTCGGAATATCGTTTTAGACGAATAAATATACCTGTGAGAGGAAAATGTATACATGGTATAGATACTTTGGTATAACGTTTTAAAATACTGTGGGGTATATTACACCGCACTGTACCAACCACGGGTTAAAAGACAGCGACTTGCTGTGATACCTTTTTGGGGAACGTCCCGTATTTTTCAAAACAAATTTTATGTACTCTTTGGTCTTTTACATCGTTCAATAAAACAAAGTTGCGACTATAGAATGGATTATTAATCTGTCAGTCTCAGGCTACTGATGACCTTTCGAATTTAAAATATTCAGAGTAGTTGTAAACGTATTTTTTTGCAACCAATAAAGAATATAACTGTAATGGATTACAGGAAAATCTTCGAATGAGGTTGATTTATTGAAGATTTTGAGTTTGTTGTTTTAATCTTGATGGAAAAAAATCTTATGGATTTTCAGCCGGGTGGTCGAAGTCATCCGGCTTAGAGGATTTTCTTGTTTTACTTTACGTTGAACAACACGCGTTCTTTCCTGTTCCACCACATGCTTCCTGTCAATTCGAGCATGCAGTTGAGTTCTGGAGGCTTATAATTTGGATTCCGAAGAGGTAGAAGATCGGTAGGCGTTAAGAATTTTCAAATCTTCTAATCTAAGAATTTTCTTGTTTATTTTTAAATTCATATGCCCGACGTGTATACATCAGTATGCAAACATTCCACTAACCGTTGAAATCTCTGGTGGATGCATTTTAAATCAGAGGAGGAGAATCTTAGCAGCGCGTATTTCCTCCTACTTTTTTTAGATAATAAATTTGGAAGGAGTGTAATAAACTATGTTGATAATGACATTAGTGACATTTTAATTTAGTATGTTGTTCAAATTGTTTGCTGTTAGTTCGTCGGTGTTTTGGCTCAATATGTCATTTCCCGTTTTCAAAAAATTTCATTCAGCGCTGACATGTGTTTCTTACTAGTGATTTTTAGAATGTTCAATGTTTAATATTTTTTTAAAACTTGTTTGTAACCTGTTTCAATGTGATGTAGTCTTCGGAAACTTATGTAGGTAAATCAATGTCGGTTGTTAGATTGATTAATGAATGATAATTGTATTAAATTGTAGGCTTAAAAAATATGTTAATATCCATCTTCCACTGTCAAAATATCGCATGTAATAGAAGTATTTTTTTTTAAATCATTTCGGATTTTTACGATCGAAAAAGAAGATTCAATTCCAGGATTCATTATACAGGTTCGCCGGTACAAGGAATCGCCACAGAAAACATAGGATTCCCAGATAAGTGCTCTACGAGAGAGAATTACTTGATTACGTTTCAATCTATGTAAATATTTTATGAACTACCTGGTCAAGTTTATTGCATTCGTGTATTTACGGCTACGACTTAACCTGAAAAAGTTGTCTAACTGTTTTTCCTAGTTGTATTTTATTACTATAACTTATAGCTGAAATTAGTTAATTATGTACATTAATAAATTTTGGTACGTTACTTGTTTGTCATAGGATAATGTGATTTGATTTTGTTACTTTTTGGCAATGCTAACTTCCAAAAGTGTATTCCACATATTTTTAGTCGTTCACTATGGCATAACACCTATAATGCGAAACAGAACTTTAAGTAGTTGGCAAATAATCAAGGTATGCTTACTTAGTATATTGAAAGGTATTTTGAAGTGCTTGAAATTATCCCGTTTTGCATTCTTTTCTCACAAGAAACATCACTGAAGCGGAGCAGGCGTGGGTTGGTTATGCAGCTACTGTTTCATAACGATGCAATTTAGCACTAATTGCATTGTTACACTAATATTTTGTCATCAATTTATATTATGTATATCTTTAAACTAAGGGGGGTTATTAGGATCAATTGGTATAGATTTAAAAACAATTTAGGAAATCTTTTATGTACTCGTACTATTTAAGAGTCTCAGTTTGGTGGGTGGCATAAGGATTCAGGATTCAATATATTTGTTTCTAATTTTAATCTACTTGAATTGAAGTTGTAGTTCTTTATTATGTACGAGTTCCGGAATTTTCTGCTGTGGATTATATCGTTCCGTCAGTGAATTGAAATGAAATTCGGAGATGTCAGCTAACCCATCCGTATCTTTTTTAACATAGCAAAAAGCTTTATGCGATCGTAAAATGTGGTTGGCATAAATGGTTAGCAACTTTTAGAATACTTTTGATCAATCACTTAAAGAGACTAGTTTTACTAAAGAGATTAGTTTATTTTGAATACTAATTCATGGGTGATCAGCAGTTGCGGAAGTTTTATGTCCAATATCCACAACAACAAAAAAACATATTTTTTATACATTTTTTTATTACTATTGGTATGCATTTTTTTGCATTATTTACCTTTGCTGTTTGGACATAGTGTAGTAGCCTGAAATATAATTTGTTGTACCAATTTTTATAGGACATATAAACCATGAAAACAAAATTTATATTTTAATGTAATCAGATACACTAGCAGACTAATTTATCTGATTACATTAGATATTAGAATTATTATGATTTATAATAATTATCAGATAAATTAGTAGACTAGAGCTAAACTAACGAGATAAATTATCCGAGCTCACTGAGCAACTATCGAGAACGAATCCCTTAAACAGTACCTCTTGGGTGATTTGGAAATCTGTTATTTTCTCTACGTATTAGATTTTGTATTACAGCTTCGTTTACAGATGTTATCTGTTATCGTAATCCTATGGAACTAGCGTTCTGAAAAGTCAGGGTACATACCAGGATTGAAACATTCAATTAATAAAAAAATATATTCTAATAATTTGTTTAATTAATTATTATGTGCATAGATGCTTTGTGCATACATGAAATAAATATAATGATCTCTACCTCAGAGTAGACTGTTGGGCAAATACATGTTATTATTAAAAAATGCTTAATAAAATACAAGGAAACAATTGCCAATTATTATAGATCTTTTCTAAGGAACGCCATCACACAGATTTTGGGAAAAGTAATTTTCAAAATGCGAGCAATAAGTTACAAATTAAAACGGAGATAAAGAATGGTTGCTATTGACAATGATTATTCCCATACCACAGTTTTTTCTTTTAGGAAGGATAAAATATGATCCATAATCTTTTCTTGTGTTTTAGGATAACATTAATGTATAATGATATTGTGCAAATGTAGGCAATAAAACAGTATGCAAACAAATGAAAACAATTAATTACATACGAATAAATGAATTTTTGAACAGAAGAGGTTTATTTTTCAAAATATAATAAAATAACTATAAATACTTATTTTTTTTACACATTGATTACATTGTTAAGTAATCTTGTGATTTTGAGTACCAACTCATGTTATTAAGCAAATAGTTGGATATACTTAAAATGAGACGTATTACAACCGGGAGCAACCAAAACGAAAAGTTATTCGCTATCCACTGATTCCTATATCTAACTATGCATTTTTGTAATTCTTAGTTCATTGTCAAAATATATTTACACGTTTCCATAAATACCATAAATATTGTGCGTTTTTTTAAATGCAGTATATTTGAGCTTTGTTTATGACTAAGAAAGATGTAACTATAATGAAAGATGAGAGAGCGTGACATTTAGTTCCAATTTTAGCCGTCGTTTTGACTTGTACACTAAACTTCCGGATTTCGTTCAAGCTTCACTCCAAAATTAACGTAACTGGCTGCGCGTCATTTAGGAGACCATGTAAACTGTGACAGCAACTAACAAACCTCCAAGAAACTATAGCAGGTGTTCAGTACTAACAGTTTTACTGCAGCTTAAAGTGGAGTAATGGTGGGGAATATTATCTGGGCGCACTTGAGTGCAACCGAAGTAAACGGGGAAATTACACAGGTAATTTATGTTGACAGCATTGTGATTTCACGTACCGGCACGGGAGGAAATTTATCGCCCGGCGGACTTTTAATTCTTGCTCGAGTTGGCACGGTGGAGGAGGCACCATTCATAATAGGATTAAGGATCAACGTCCAAAAGGGGTGCGTACGATATTTAAAAAAATATTGTAAACGTTCAATAACAGACGTGCACAAAGGGCTAATAAGCGGGAAGTGATGGGTCATAAATTAGGATAAGGCTCTGTACCGATACACGAAAAATTAACGCCATGTTTACGAAATACCTTCGCCACGGTGGACAATTTGTTGCGCAGCGTCCCATAAATTTCGTACGAAGACGTTGTAAGCCCGGAGAGAAGTTCACCGGAAAGTTTAACCGAACAATATTTAAGGCTTACAGTGTTTGTAAATATTTTTCGAACCAACCGAACAAGTTATATTGCTGTTACTTCACTTATTTGAAAAAGTATACTGACATTCAACGTTGAGAAAAGTTATTTTGTATCGTTACGTGCCATGAGTTTTCATAAATTTTAGCTACAAACAGAAAAAAGCTTTCTTTGTGTAGTAAAGATTAGCGTATACCCAGACTAAGCTTAAGTATATGTCTTAATAAAAATAACTACTTAACCCAATGCAATGTTAAATTAATCGAATTTTATTTGTAACTAACTAAAAAAGGCTTGTTTTTGCAATAACCTCATAAAGCATGTAGTAAAGCTAAGTATAGTTACCAATTGAAAGTGTAAAATCAAAACCGTAGTGAGTTTTCAACTTAAAATAGAATTATTCTCACAAAATTTGTACACATGCCATTAGAGATGCTTAACATAACTTGCTAACCCCTCCAGTGTGAAAAATATGTCTTCAAGGTGAGATCTCTCCTCTCGTACACAGTTTTCAATTCTACGTTTAAAATAGTACAATCATGTATGATCCCCAAAAGTACATAAAAATCCCTCAGTTTTAGAAAAAAAGCAATCTGGCAACTCTGCTGTTAACCAAGCAAGAAACGAAACTAATTATGACGTCTATCATATGGCAACGTATGGTAACGTACAACTTAAAAGTGGGTAATCAAGACTCCTGGGCAAATACTTCTTAGAGGAGTATTTGGAGTATTTTCAAGTATTTTTCTTGATGTAAGAATGTGATATATTAAAATAAGAGTTTCTTAAGATAGTTGTTTTCTTAAAACCAGGAAATATGTCCTTGAACTAACATCCATCTCTTGTTCAAAACATATGGTTTGATTTTAGAAAAACAATAAAGAAATTTGAGTTTCTAAATTCAAAAACTCTTCTCATCTGTGCGAACTGAATCAATTTTCATTGGATTAGATTTGGAAATGCTTATTTTTAAACCAAAAATGCTTTTTTCCTCTTCAACATTCCCCTTCCAACGAAGGCTAAAAATGCTGTATGGCTTTATCTCAGGTTCCGATTCATGTTAATTGTTTTTACATTTTTCTCCATTGCACAATTTGTTTATAAGAGCTTCGGATATAGATAATTTGGGTGGTATTTCAATCCCCTTGCTGTGATATCGTTTTAATATACTCGTGCGCATAAGTTCTATTTGAACGGTTAACTTGTTCTTCAACTTTTAAATATGCTTGAACTTCAAATTTTGTACAGAAGGGATGGCGTATACTAAACCCAGCTTATTTGCATGGGCAGCGGAAATTATACACTAAAGGCACACACTAAAAGCCGGTCGTTCGAAAAGGGAAAAAACGGAGCAACCACTTCGAAAGCAAGTGCGCAGCGTAACAATAACCCCATTGTGTTCTGGCCCCGGTTCGTTTGCGGCCTTCCGATTTTATCAATTAAAAGTCGCAGAAAACTTTATTACCGACTACATTGGGGTCGGCTTATTGGCTTTGTTCCCGTTTGCGCTCTGCTAACCATCCAAGGGGTGCCCCATTAGGAGTTTTTGAGTTTAATAAGGCAAAATCCAATTTGCGGTCTAATAAACGGCTTTTGAATGCATATTTCGGTGTTAAAATTCGATCTAGTGAACCATTTTTCAAATAATTTGTGCAAAATTGGGTACTTTTTGTTGTATGAACACATTAAATAATTCAGCAACAAATTAAATTACTTTGCTTATTTTTTTTGCAAAATTACAATTATTCCTAATACAGAATATGACAACCAATTTATTAGATTAATACTTAACCAAATTAGTCAATTATATAGGTGTCCGGATATTTTGCGTAACTTTAACTTGTTACTACATTGAAGATAATGAGCGCAAATTGTAAATCACTTTTGTTAATACAACGGAAAATTTTAATTGATAAATAGCTTGATCAGTTGAAAACCAAACATGCTACTTTATGTTTTAACATAATTGTCAAAATAAAAACAGTGATATACACAGAAAAAAAGCTTATGGGGTTGAATAAAAACTCGCATTCCCTTAAGTTAAATGGAATACATCATATATTTCTTTACCCTGTCAAACTCAGTTTTAAATGCTCTTTAACTTTTGTTAAGGAGACGTTATACCTAAAATCAATACTTGATAATATAAGATATTTAGTATTTTTGAGGTAAATTTCAATCCGAATAACCTTTGATTTCGCGTGTTACGGTGACTAAGAGAAGTCATGAAAACAAATAAATCAAAATTAATTAATATTAACCATAAATGTTGACGTTAAGAATTTATTCTCAGCAGGCTAGCTAGGGCGAAGTTTAAGGCGCAATTTTTTTATATTTTGTTGTACTAGACTTCGTTAATGGAACGCCATACACTTTCATTTAACTAAAGAATTAATTAATTATTCAGTTATGCTTAACACATACTTATTGTTAGATTTTAAGTAGAATTACTTGAAAATGTATTTATTTTATTTAAAATGTTTGCCCTTCTGATAAAAAATATTAAATAATATCTTATAATGGGTGGTAACTGTCTATATTCGGTTAACAAATGAACTGACAGGATAGAAATATCGATAAAAACAACGTCAATGGTTTGTATCGATATTTCTACTCCATTGAATCAAGAACTGCATAAGTACAGAATAAACACTTTTTTTATAAAATTGTGAAAAACACAGAAAGGAGGGAAATGTTACAAAAGAGTCTTAATTTTAAGTGTTAAAACTGGCCTATTGAAATCAGTACGACTATTTTTAGAACGCTATAGAACCATAGACCTGTTTTGTGCATTTAACGGTTTAAAATGAATACTAATAATAATAATTCTCGGCTGCGCAAAAGTATACTATACAAAAATAAATTTGCGCATTTTGTGCCATTCCTCCTTTTTCCGTGTAATCGTCATATGTAAATCTGTAATATTTTTATATTGTTAATAGCTATGATTGTGATGTTGATTTATTCATAATTTTGCTGAACTTTTAATGAAAGGCTAGATATATCATACTATTTACGATTTTCCAATGTTGTCAGTTTGACAGTGGGTAGTAGTTTGACACTGAATAGTTTGACAGTGTGTATTAGAAATAGCACTAATTAAATTAAAATAAATAGTAATAATTTAATAACCAATCAACATTTGTATCAACATTTTTTGATACAAAGAAAAAACAACTTAGCATCTCGTGCTGTTGGTGATGTTTCATAAATTATGGATTTTACATAGCCCTGTAAGAAAAATTCATTTTGGTTAGGTCTGGAGATTTAGCGGGCCAACATACCAGACCTGCTCTTCCAAACCATATCTCATGAAATATTTTGTTCAGACAATATCTGACTTCTCGACCCTAATGGGCTAGCTCCCAATTTTGCTGGTACCATAGTCTTCAAAGGATATTAATGGGAAGATCTAAATAAATATATTTGTAGCTTAAACAACCTACAAAGCTACCTCCTTTTTATACTGAGCAATAAAAAAAGGATTTTCCCTATTGATATTTCGATTATTGACGAGTTTTCTTTCTTTCTGGGTAACGCTGAGTATAAATTGAATTTTCATTTTGAATGATTTCATCATTCAATATGAAAATATTCTTATTCTGATACTGTTTTTCAAAGCCGGCTCAGCATGAAAAATCAATGCCAACTATTTATTCCAAAACAGCTAAATATCTAGGAAAGTTATTAATTCTAGACCCTTAGCGATTTATTAAAGTAACCACTAGCGGCAGCAATTTTTGTATTAAAAATTAAATCATTAAACTGACGGATAATAATTTAGTTTAGGTATAAAAAAATATAAAAATAAAGTATAAAAAAATATAGGGTGTTCCATTAAAAAAAATAGGTATACCTCAACGAACTATAAATATTTTTTACGGAAATATTTCTTTTATTTCGATGCGGTATATCTAGGGCAGTACTTTAAATAGAATGTCACCTTTTGTGTTTAAACTATAATGTAACTCATGTTTTAAACAACAATAGAAAATAAGAAATTTAGATTAAAAATACCGCAAGTATTTTGACCCTGTATATTATGTGATAAATAACGTCGGCTTAAATATAAAAACAAAACGCAAATACCAGAAAAGTATTTGTCATAGAGTGAGTTATCATTTAATTATTTTAATTCTTGCAGTCTTTGACGTTTTCTTGTAGTTTTCCTAACTACAACTGTACTTCAATTTCAAGTTCATGTGAAATTTCACAAAAAAAGTACATATCATGATTACCGGCGTAAGAATAAGAATGAGATACTTTGTACAGTTGCGCTTTAAATTTATTTAATAATAAATATTGCGCATTGTTGGTTGTCTAAACACAATAAAATGGATCGAAAGATGCAATGGATTTTTCAAATAAAAATCAAGGGCAGTGCGAAGAGGACACTGGATATACGGTGTTATCTTTCTAATTGTAACATTATAAAAACGGTTTTGTAGGGTTTTGGCCTTTCGTCCGTTTTACATTGCAGGTAGAGTATTGAAAAGGTAATGGCCCTCCTTGCTGTTTGTGAATTTACCTATAATCATAGAGTACAGTTTACAGGAATGGTAAGTAAGTAAACTGTAAAAAATGGTAAGGAATGGTGAAGTTTTATATAAATTTTACGAATGACATCTTTTCAAGAAGTTTTAAGTGTTGTGTTATGTTGTGCGTTTCACTTCATATTTGAATTAATCTGTTCATTGAGCTTAAAGGTCAGTGTTAATCATCCACTAAGTGAAAGCGTCACCTTTCGCAACACTAACAATGTAAGAAAATGAAATCAATACTTCTCAAAATTCTTCCATTAACTTTGAATATTTTTTTTTTCATGAAGATAGCAGTGCAGATAATGGTTGGTGATTTTGATTTCATTTGTTCTCCTAGTGTTTCTGTTAAGGTTAAACACAAACAAATTATTACAAAATTATTTAATTTTGATAATAGTATTCTACATTTTTGACAAATTGCATTGAAGTGCTATTTTTGCATGAATGACGTTGCATTCCACAAATTGAGAATTTGAATAACGATAATATTAAAACAAGGTGGAATACAATTATCATACCTTGATAAAACCAAGGCATTATACAACATGGATTTAAAATATAATGAACTTTTAATTTAAAATATGGAATATGAAACACGGATGTCTGCAAAAAAGAAAGCTTTAACGATATTTTTTTTTAGTAGAAATGTAGATAAATTTCTTTATTTCTACATATATTACTCCCAAAAAGGATCACATCTGATTAAGAGCAATTTGTTGGAACTTCATTTCCACTTCATGAAACATATCTCTGTTACTTAAAATCACTGCTCGTTACAAATTCAGAACTTTATAGATTATTAGATAACTTTTGAACCGATGGAGGTAGAAGTTTCAAATTTTGGATGGATGGTGTCACAAAATCTATCTTTTGGGCTAAAAATCACTTACCCACACCCTCATGGGACAGGGGGGTGGGAGTTACCAAAAAATCTCACATAGAACAAGGTGTCAACTGGGCCTCATTTGAAAATTTTAGGTGGCTATGACATGCCAATTCATAGTTATGGCCATGAAAACAAAAATTTTCATAATATTGATGTACTATGAAAACGAAAATGGCTGTTTATAACTGTCAACTGAGTTGAGATTGTGTGGTGAACACGTGTGAATGGTTGCTCCAAGATTAACACTCAAAATTACTGGGAAATTTCGAGCAAAGATTCACAAAACTGGTATATAGTCGAAAGTAGAGACGTGGAATGACATATCAGAATTACAGCAAGGTAGGAATTAGGAAATAGAATATATTTGAGAATAAAACAAGAATAGCGGCGCTGATAAGAGATCGGTTTACGACGGGTTGACCGGGACCGGTTTCTTTCC
>JAWQRJ010001970.1:0-14512 GCA_033557515.1 Diorygopyx duplodentatus | reverse complement strand
ATTTTTGGGTTAGCATTTACTGCCGCCAACACATTTATTTCAGATTCTTCTCTACTTCTTGTATTTTTTTAGCAAATAAAAATTTTCAAATTTGAAATACATATGGGGGGTAGGGGTTGTTGCTGGTAAACAATAATTGTCAGAAGAAAACTAATCGCTATCCTTTAGTACTACTAAAACAGTTAAATATTTATCCTAATTTTTTGATATGTCTTACAGTTTTGGAGATATTAAAGCAAATAGCGAAGGGTAATGTTGCCGATAGAGCGCTCCACCCCCCGAAAACGGGGAGTGGAGCGCTCCCCTTTTCCCCGTTTACAATTCCCTTGTAAGTGGAATTGTGTTTGAGATATAAATTTGAAATTTGGGAATGTTAAATTGTTTATAAAAAAACATCCTTTAGGTAATAAAACTATCCAAAATTCAGTGGTGCATTTATTTTTTGCCAACAAAAGTATAAATAGAAAACAATTCTGTCTATTAAGTGACATTAATGTCTCATCATTTTTAACGAGATGTCACATTCATAAATATTTAAGAAAAGTATGTACTGCTCTAAAGTGTGAACATTTTTTACAGGTTTTAAACATATATACCATTATTTGCTAAGCATATTTGAATACCTTTTATCAAATTAGAATTAGCCTATTATAATACTGAAGATGTACTTAAAAGCGATAGGGATTTTTATACAGAAAACTTTCCTGTGGGGTTGAATTACATACATCGTTTTGAGAAGTATCTGTTTTCAATTTTCATAGTATTAAAAGTTTTGTTAAACATCTTCAAATATACTAGTGTAATTCAAGTAAAAGCAAGAACACATTTTCAAAAACTTTAAAAGTTTTATATTTTTTTATGCATCCAAAGATTCTGAAGTAACGTAAAACAAAAGCCAATTTAGATTTACTGTTTCTCACCCTTTCCCCTGAGTCAAAAAGAAAAAAAAACGTCGCTGTCCCACAAAATGTAAATTAACTGCCAACTCTTTAAGCAGCCTACTTAACACCAGTTAATTTTCCAGTTGACAAATTAAGTCCCGGTCTAAACGATGGTCGGACGGAGAAAAACGACGCTTTAATGAAGAACTTAAGGAAGGTTTCCCTTTAACGAGGCCCGTTTAAAAACAGAGGCTCGAGGGGTTGAATGAGATATGCCTTCATTAACAGATTTTAAAGTTCTCCGGCACTCCGTCAGAATCCGGAGGCAGAGGAGAGCAACAGGTTGCCGTTAATTAATAGCAAGCATCCCCTTAATTACCCCTTTCGCCGGTCCATTATGCAAACTCCAGTCAACCCCCTCGTGCTCCGACGCGGCCCGAAAAGGCCCAGAGCCCGCCCCTGACGCCCGTCCTGTTGCTCACAACGCCTTGTCCTAAATATATAATTACTTAGCTTCTAATTGACGTTTATTACGGCACTGCCAAAAGAGAAGGGGTGGTAATGAAAGATTTAAATGTCGGCGTCGTGGTTCCCGAGGAAGCCCCGGGGGTGTTTTCTTGCGAGATTTTAAAATCCTCATCGTCGTGGTAAGCTGATAAATTGAAAGGGGTTGGCTCGGAATGTCAACAATGGATTTAATTACTGAGGAATTAGTGGAGGCTCTACGTTTTGAATGGGCAATGAAAGGGTTATGATATCTGTATTAATGTTTTCGTAAAAAGCAATCTGTTTATTAAGCAGCGTTTATTATTTTTAGCAGTCTTGTTTGTGATAATTTCGTATAAAAATGTTGTATTATATGTTTATTGTGGTTAGATTTTATAGTATTAAAAATCACAAAGAGTGATAATTTTGGAATCTAAATCAAAAGGCCATATTTTACTCACCCCTTAAACATGAGGTTTTTAAAAGTAAATTATTACTCCTATTAAATTATTCTATATAACAATTTGGTTACCAAATTGTTTGAGTATTTATTTATATTGATTGAAAAAGTCTGTGTTACTGATATAATTGAATTAAAGAGAAAAGGAAGTAAATAGTTTTACTAATCACTATTTGTTAATAGTCAAAAATATTTTAGATTTTTAACATTTTTTTATTTGAAATATCGACCGGTTTCGGTATTATTTAATACCACCTTCATGGATAAAATTAAGTTGTTTCAGGTTATAAACCTATCACTACAAATTAAAATAAAACATCACATGTCAAAACATTGTAAAAAACAGTTTAAAATTAACTTACGTACATTATCTCCGCGGAAAAAGTTAGCTAGGTACATCGATTTTGGACAATATACATTGTATTTCGAAGAAGTATATACGGGAACGATTTATATGTGAATTTATTAACACTAAAGATGGCTTACATATAACATGCGTGTTTGTTTAGCGGATGTATTCGATGGATGTTTTTTACAATGTTTTGACATGTGATGTTTTATTTTAATTTGTAGTGATAGGTTTGTAACCCGAAACAACTTAATTTTATCCATGAAGATGGTATTAAATAATACCGAAACCGGTCGAAATTTCAGATAAAAAAATGTTAAAAATCTAAAATATTTTTTGACTATTAACATACTGATTAATAGAGTATTTACTTTCTTTTCTCTTTAATTCAATTATATCAGTAACACAGACTTTTTCAATCATTATGAATACAATCAATACAAGCTTAACTCTGAACAAATGGAAAACTACACACCTTAAACTACATAAGGCACTATTAAACATCAAATTTATCAAAACATGTCTACAATTCAAACTAATCCCCACTTTTGCTAATTTTAAATTTCCTAAACAGATCAATAGAAATAAAGTATTCCAATTAAAGCAACAATTTATGAAAACAGAAATTAGAAAACAATATAAAAAAAATAATAATTACAACATAACATTGTACAACCTTTATTCTGATTTAAACGTAAAATTCCACCTTCTGATAGTTGACGAATACATTTCAAAATCCAAAATCCTCAATAAAATCACACTTCATAATATAACCAACAAACAAAAAGAAAATAGAATCACTAAAATGTAAATCTCTAATACACTATTTGACAATTCACACAAATTTCACGACCGTTTTACTAATCTTTCAACTGTAAAACTGACCAAACCAGAAGAGGCACTGCTACAAAAAGGACACAAATACGCGCCATATAAGGAGGTCAACCTGCCTAAATTAACAATAGAAGTCGAAGCAGCCATTAGAAACCATCCGGAAGAGGAAGAGATCAAAAAGCAAATCAGAAGGGAAGAAAACCTACAACCAGAACAGAAATTCAAGGACACGCGAACATCAAGAAAACATCATACTACGAAACCTACAAAATACGATAAGAGAAGAAAATGTCATAGTTACAACAGGTGATAAAAACGCTGGTTTAATCCTAATGAATAATGATGATTACAATCAAAAACCGGAACAATTTATACATGAAAATGACGATGGAGATAAAGATAAACCCTAATCCAACTTTTCCCCACAATTTCAAAAAAATCATAAAAAACACTTCAGAAACATTAAACAGATATAACTTCAACCCTAGAAACGCATTACCTATGAACCCAATAACCCCTAAACTACATTCACACCCCTAAATACACAAAAATAACATTCCAATGAGACCAATTATAATCTCCACAAACTCCAGTTTATACTTTGTTTGTAAATTCTTAGTCAATTTTTTCAAAAATACAATTAATTTTACACCAAAATATACTATAAAGAATCGTTACAATCTATTTGATAATATTCACAATTTGGTACTAGTCTCTGAATTTACAACCTTTGACATCACTAAATTATATACTAATATACCCATTAAAGAAACTATTGCCATAGCTACACAAATCAATAATAATATAAATAATAAAACTTCTAACTGCTTGCATAAACCAAAATAACTTTACTTTTAACAACAAATATTACAAAATGATTGAAGGATTACCTGTGGGCTCCCCACTTAGCGACTTATGAGCGACATCTTCATAAGCCATTTAAAATAAATTATACGCAACAGCAATTTCGAATTCATCAACAAAATTATATTATGGAACAGATATGTGTACGATATTTTGGTCATAGTTGACACTACAAATTTAAACATTATAAATCAACTTCATAATTTTATAAACACTCTACACCCTAAAATAAAATTCACTTTAGAATTAGAAAATAATCACACCTTAAACTTTTGACTTTTATATAAAACCTACACAAACCGACGCTATCATACCTTTTAATTCCTTTCATGACCCTACAATTAAGAAATCTACTTTCATGTCTTATATATACAGACTGAAAAATACCCCTCCCAATTATGAAAACAGGAAAAAAGAATTGAACATAATACAACAAATTGCTTCTAACAATGGTTGCAATATCCATTATTTTAATAATATTTTACAAAAAGACAATCTTACGCAAAACAACCCAAGAACACTACTACATATAAAAGATGAAAAACCTAAACCAACCTATAGAGCCATCACTTACCAAGGCATAATGAGCAACAAAATTAAACGCATAGCCAATAAATTCAATATTTCACTTGCCCTCAAAACAAATCACAATCTAAAAAACCTACTAAACAATAGTAAACCACCTACCAAATTACTTGATAAAAATGGGGTATACACCCTCACTTGTGATACTTGCAATGCTACCTACATAGGTGAGACCGGCAGGAGAATCGAAATCAGAGTCAAGGAACACCTCACAAGCAATAATTCGAACTTCGGATGACACTTAAATTTTAATAATCATCAGTTCACATATGATAACATTAAAATCGTTCACTAACTTAACAAAAGCTACCTGATGGAATTATTTGAAAGCTACGAAATAGATGCCTTTAAAGAAAACAGCCCACAAACTCTACTATTAAATAATCAATTGGAAAACAATATCCCTCACATATACCATTTCCTCAGACACCCTTTTAAGAGGAAAAAGAAGTAATCTGCTTTTAATTTTTAACTGGGGTTGGGGAGGAAGAGAGAAGGAAGGAGAGATTTTTAGATTTTGGGTTTTATTGTTTTTATTCACTGTCTTTGTGGTTTTTCTTCGTTTTCTTTTTCTTTATCTTTTCTCTTTTTACTTTTTATTGCTTAACGATGGGGCGACTTTTGACTTACTGTTATTAAATCATGTCTCATTTTATTATTATAACATTGAAATTTATTGTGATTTACAATTAAGCCACCTATTATAATTGTTATAGTCTTATTTCCTACAATATTTAATATTATTTTTAAACACGTTTTCAATCCAGATTTTTCGCGCGCTTATTGTTATGCATTTGCCTGTGAAGCACGTCCGACCGGTTTTCCATCGAATACATCCTATAAACAAACACGAATGTTATATGTAAGCCAACTTTAGTGTTAATAATTTCACATATAAATCGTTCCCGGATCTACTTCTTCGAAATACAATGTATATTGTCCAAAATCGATGTACCTAGCTAACTTTTTCCGCGGAGTTAATGAACGTAAGTTAATTTTAAACTGTTTTCTTAAAATTTAAATGTTTTCACATGTGATGATTTATTTTAATTTGTAGTGATAGGTTTATAACCTGAAACAACTTAATTTTATCCATGAAGATGGTATTAAATAATGCCGAAACCGGTCGATATTTCAAATAAAAAGTTTTAAAAATCAAAAATATTTTTGACTATTAACAAATACTGATTAGTAAAAGTATTTACTTCCTTTTCTCTTTATTTATTTATAATTCATGATTATTTCTGTTGTTTGAATGATATTTCTTATTTTAACTTTTAATTTAAAAATAACACATTATTTTGAAGTATAAACTTAATTATTAATTCCAGTAGATGTTATTTTGATACTTAAATGATGAGAAGTTATGTTTAATGCTTTATTAATAAATATCCTAAGTTCCAATGGTCCCCAAAAACTTTCTTTAAAGTTTTGAAGGAAGAAGCTATTTAGTCACCTATCCTCAGTCAAAGATCCTCCTTTGCTACTTCAATTCAACGGTATGTATGTACAGCTTTGCGTGTTCATGTGGTAATGTATATATCGGCGAAACGAGACGATCTGTCAGCGCCTAAATTAGGTCATGTAAAAACAATGTTTTATAAGCTAAATTTATTTGATAGAATGAGGAAATGATTCATGTCCAAAGTGATCATGTTCAAAGTGCAAATGTTATATCCCTCCGTTTCTTAGCCACAAAAGCAGCTTTATTATAGGACAATAAGGGGCGATCAATTTAGAATTTTTTCTCCAGGAAGTTGGCTAGAATTTATCTGGTCGTTAGGTAACAATTGCTTTCCACAACTCTGTATATAACTGCCCTGCGCCTATTTACTTTTACTGCTATCTGTTCTACCACAACCAGACCGCGTACAAGTGGAGTCTAAATATGGTCAGTTCCATACCGGACCCCTTTACCTGCCCGCCGTGTCCCCCATGGTCCCATGCGGTCATAAATTTAAATTATCGACCGCTTACTTTAATTGTGCCAAAGCTAATGTAAGACCGTAAGACACACGTAGCCCGACTGCGCACGGGCTGTCAGATTTATTGAATTTTTAATCTATAAATTACCGCAATCCAATTAAACGGCGTTTTAAATTCCCCGCCGCCCCGCCGCTCTGCTGCAACCAGGCCTGGCTTACATGGTTTGTCCCACCTTAGAAGGTTTCGTAATTAAATTACCTCCTTGTTGTGTCGCGTTGGAAATTAATTCGTGGTTTTAAGACGTTGTCGTCGCGTTTGCCGTCTCTCGGTCTTCGTTACGTTTCAGTTGGTGAGTAGAATTCCACGACACGAAATGTATCACTAAATTACACAGTTGCCCTTTTGCTTGCCCGTCGCAATTACTGCGATGCCGTTCACAATTTTGCTTCCGGGGTACTTCGATCCCGGTGTTAATTCCTATGAAATGTCGATAAAAGTACAAGAACCGATTGGAAAGTACAAGTAAAAAATAGTACTGAGAACGTAGATTGTTCATGGCACTAACCATAAAAAATACATAAAAGATTTTTAATCCAAATTAATGAAAACTACCTTTAATTCACATAAATTTTATTCACATGAATTTAATTCAATTTCGAGCCTCTGTAGCGCAGCATGTTTACGCTTTCCCTTTGGTGAGAGAAAGATATTATTGACATGTCGAAGAGTGCAGACTGAGAATTGGTGAGTTAACTCTGGATACTTCTGGATGGAAGATAAAATGGTATTGAAGTATGAAGGAAACAAGAATAAAAGGCGTATAGAATCGCCTTTTTGCAATAATCTGTCTGTATTCTTTAATAACAACGTAACAACTTCACTCGTGCTCCACTCTACCCTTTTCCCATATAATTCTCCGCGAGTTTGCTTTTGGCATTCTAATGGACATGATGAATGTTCAAATTTGCACCGCCCGGAGTGACTGCGGTCTCGGGGTACCGTCGATTTTAGCGGACGCGGTCAATCATCGCCGGGATCGACCAACACCCATCGGATCGATCTCCCGCCTAATCGCCTAACGTATCGACCACGTTATTTGGCTAATTGCGGCATTAGCGTGCATGGCACGACTGATGGCCCGCGGGGCAGATGTAAACAAAGTAATTAAAGGTTTATATCGTCTAATTACTGCCCGGGGGAAGGCGCGAGAAACATCGCGTAGGTGTGGCCGGACCCCGAGGAGCGACGCTTTTCGCGATAAACGCGCCGTAATAGCGTCCATATTTTTTCATTTAATCACCTTTCACACCTGATCCGGAGAAGTGCCCCTGGGCACGAGCGGATCGTCCCGAAAATTTGAATATTCAATAAATGTGCTCCAGGTATGCCGTGGGATCCCATCAAAGGGTTCCAGAAAAAAAATCTGAACAAATAACTCAAAAGGCGAGATGACATAGACCAGTGCCAACAAAAGAGTTATAAAAAATTAAAGTAAGGCAACTGGAGGTAAAATTACACAAGCACAACTTCAATATGTTCATAAGATGTTTTCACATTTTCAACCATAATTGTCCACTAGCTAAGAATTCTTTTCATGAACACTGTACCTTCTAATTGTCTTCTTTAATCTCAATTTTTCCTCCCATAAAAGAATATCTATTATAAAAATAAAACGCATCTCTTCAAAATAACGAATAACCTCTCTCTCCAAATTGTGTAATTTGATCCAAAATTGAATTAATTTGCATAATGAACATCGACGTCAAGAACAAAGACAACCCGGCAGGCGGAGGGTAGTGCATTAAATTTTTTAATCAAGGGGAGACGATCCCTTTTTGGGGATCAGATGTACTTTGTAGAAGGTGTCGTTTTGGGGGACTCCTGAAACCGGTAATTTCCCAGTTTGCATGCTAAGAGCTTAATTTACATGTAAAACTCCCGTCGACTCGCCAGTTCGAACAATGTCTCTATTAATCCGGTAATGATCCGCCCTTGATCCTTTTCGCGTGGTCCACTTGTCTTTCCCTTAATTACCCGCTGCCTAAGTGAAATGAACGGTAATTACGGTTCGGGGCCGGCGCGAGCTTTTTCGGAGCTTTTATCTACTGGCACCGAGTGATGGATACTGCGAATGATTTTATAATTGAAGTCAAACGGTGTTTTTGTATTTATAGAATGGAAGGATTCTTGACAGTGTGACGTTTTACTGATAAATTGCGCCTCTTGGAGATTTTTGCTGATCAATTTCGACCAATGGACGCGCACGAAACCATTTTGTTTCAATTCGTTCTTTATTATGATGTAATTGATAAATAATACATCAGGGTGTGATGGCTGGTCGTCCGATTTCTTCTGACAGCCGGTTTGGACCAGTTCTTTTTTGCCCGCGATGCGTTTTGTCGCTTGCTCCTGCAGAAATTAAACCAGTCACAGCAATCTGCTTTTGCTCAATGTCCAGGTGTCTGCCTATTGGAATCTTCTGAAAAATTCCTGCAAGATTAATTAAAGTTGGCGCACCAGAATAAAAATTAAATATTATAGGCTTAAAGGAATAAAATATTAAATTCTCTGAAACAGCTATTGTATTTTCTTTCCTCAATCTGCCTGTGGTGTTCAGTTAATACTCGCTAATATTACGTTTGGAAACCTTATTATTATATAAATTATTGACCAGTTACCCACTAATTATTTCTAACATTAAGACCATGGGAAACGGGAACATTAGAAAGGAGAACTACACTAAGATTAGCTTAAATAAATCAACACTTTTCCTTACATCATTTAAAATTACTTTGTTCAAAATGACTCGTTGTACAATGTTATTATTACAGGCCATAAATGCATTATGAATATGGTGCACAATTCAAGGCATATATTAACGAAATTGACCATATATACAATATACCCTAAATAACCACAAACTGTATGTAAAATATATGTTCCTAAACACATTAATAAAAAAATTAAGATCCTATATATGTAAATCTTAAGAAAAACTAGTTGTATAAGGTGTTAATCAAAAGTTGCCTTTTAGTTGTTTTAATTCTTTTGAACTACACACTTACGAATCGTGCCAAAAACAACAGGTCATTTCTCAATGCTGTATAATTTCTTCCCCTGTAACACTTTTCTCACAGGTTAAAAATGATCACTAAAGATTTCGATATTTAGATCTCACATTCCGGTGTGTATAAAGTACCTTAACAAGTAAACCTATATTTACACAGAATGTGAACTTTTTTAACCCACATTTTTTTTGTTTCTTCTTTTGCAAAAGCATCATCACCGTATATACAATCGGATAATTTTTGGTTTGAGAAAAAAGACCATTTTTCATACACGTGCTGATAATATACCAAAAATAAACACTCATGACTAGTTTACGATGAAAGTTAAATCAGTGTATAACCGTTTCTTGTAAAGAAATTTTCGGCCTGTATCATAAAGCCTCTAAAGTTTATCACCTCTTCTCTATATCCTGTAATGCAACTGTTTTTCATCAACACACAGTACAGCATCGACAGATAATCGACTAATAATCTCAAGCTTTTTTGGGTAAATTAATTCCATAATCTCATCCCATCCAAGAAATACAATCTAAAGACGTTTGCTTTTAGTTCAAATTCGTAGATTATCCAAAATAGTATTAAAACAATCGGTAATATTCAACAGTGCATTAGAGGTGGAGAAGAGCGCATTTCAATCATTATTATGTCGTTATGTTCTAAATAAAACGAATAAAAACATCCAAAACCTATAGATTAAAATACCAAATTATTCCAAAGGAAATTTCTAAAAACAGTATAAAGTTTAATAAGATGATACAAACACAAATAGGGAAAACGATTCTCTCTATTGTTCTATGTGCTCTGAGTATTACTTTAAATGTTCATACCTTAGTGGTCCTTGAAACATGTTCATTGATAGGAACGAATTTTGAGCAAAAGATTAGATTGTATATGTTGATTGTATACACGTAGCATTAATTAATACAACCCCGTAGCCATTTATAAGAATTCATTAAGTAAGTATTTATTTGTCCCAAATTAGATGCTCACCATTGGTATGTGGTGTTTATCTAAGCTCTTCAGACCTTCTTTTGTTTTTAAAAGAAAAATGCAAATTTCCAGGCAAAAAGTTGTAGATATCAAAACATTGTGTAGGATAGATTATAAAAATATTTTTTACCTTGCACCAGTTCCGAGATACGACTCAAAGTTGTATTTTTTTTAAATGTGAACCATAGTTGATTTTGACATTATTAAATTACTTGTTTTTTTACCTTTCCAATGATATAAGGTTTGAGGTATTTATCTTTCATAGTTTAGGAGATATGAAGAAAAATCATATTTCACACAGCGTTTAACCCACAGCACACTATCCATGATTGAAACAAAAGACTAACCAACTACCAATGATATGCCAAGAAATGAAGGAAACGGATTATGAAAGGCGAGTTACATTTTCGTAGATGGTATCTCGATCAAATTTGACTTTTCCTAATAACATTTTTTGGAGTGATGAAAGTCGATTTACAAACAATGGCATTTACAATCGGGATAAATACCATTATTGGAATAACGAAAATCCGAAAATAGTTCGACACGCTTTCAGAACGATTTGGATTTAACGTGTGGTGCGGCATTTTGGTAAACCATTTAATAGGTCCGTTTATTTTTAACGAAACACTTAACTCAAACAGATATCTCGAACTGATGCAACAGGAAATTGAAAATGCGGTGAATGATCTACCAAGTCAAGAGGGGAGAACTATTTTCTTTCGGCACGACGGCGCCCCGGCACATAATTCAAGAATTGTTGCTGAATATTAATATATCTTAATAATAATATTAAGATGTGGAAATCGGTGGACTGCAACGAACGGTCCCATACGATGGCCAGCGAGATCTCTGGATTTGTCCCCACTAGACTTTTTCCTGTGGGGCCATATAAAAAATGTGGTATATGGAATGAGTTATAATAGTATTAATGATTTGCAACAATGTGTCATACAGACTTTTAACTCCGAAAAGTCTCTTACTAAATGTTTAGAAGTAAACGGCCGCCATATTGAACATCTTTTGTAGGAAAATTTTGGTTTCTTGTTATGTTTATTGTTATCATGTTTACTGTTACTATGTTTATTGCTTCCATGTTTCCTTTTTTTGCAACTTATTGGCGTACTAAATTTGAGCAGAACTGTTTTTTCAGAAAATCTTTTTTCTTTATATTTACTAAAGCACAAAAGATAATAAATACCAGATATGCAGTCTTGTGTTTTGAAAACAAAACATAGTTCTTAATCATGGATAGTGTGATGTGGGTTAAAATCTGTGTGGAATATGATTTTCCTTTATATCTCCTAAACTATGAAAGATAAATACCCCGAACCTTATATCGCTGGAAAGCGAAAGAATCAAGTAATTTAATAATGTCAAAATCAACTACGGTTTCTATAACTTTTCCCCCGAAATTTTTTGATACGATAAATAATATGGAAAATATTCACATATGAAGAAAATGACGATTTTCAGTTTTTTTCAGGATATCTAGTAGGCGATGCATTTTTTGCAAAAACAAAATAGCTTAGATAAAAAACCCCATATTATTCCATTTAACAGGTAGGTCTTACCGTTTCCAAGATACCAATGGTGAGCATCGAGGTTGGGACAGCCTGTTTATTTATAAGCAGAGTATTTCGATCGGTTGACAACAATCTCCAAATGGGTTCGCAAGGTAAATCATGAGAAAACTGCCCGCAGTAAACTCTTTTTTTTCGCGATATTTCGGAGCATTAATTCCCCATTACGTCAAATGATTATCTGTATGTACGTCTCATATAAACACCCTGTATAGAATGATATAAGGAATGATTAGTCCCATCTGTTAAAGAATTGTAATGGAAACATTATTTTTAGTACAATCCGAAATTGATTACCGTGAAGAAACTATGAATAAATATTTACGTGGCAATGGATTCAAATACAAATTACTGAATCAAGTAAGTTAGATAACATAGAATCGAAGCGATTGGAACATATGAGATGGGAATTACTTCAGTTAAATACTCTTGTTCTTTGTCCCTTTATGTTTATGAGGGACGGGTTTATTGCCGGTAGTCGAAATCGCAATACCCATGTAATAATCGCTGACATTGGAACGGAATTAACTTAAAGTTGATTATTTTTTATACAATTTGAATTGGTTGCAACAAGATGCAACAAATATTGCATCTTTCAGTTGTGCGCCATATAGTACATTGAAAAAATTGTAGCATAATATTTTCTAAGCACTTCAGAGGGCACTTTCTTACATTTTTGATCTGTAAACCAATCTAACTTGGTAAAACCGTGGTAGTTAACATTTTTATGCACTACCAATAAAATTATCCGTAGTTCTTCAAACATCCAGATCTGGGCCTCCTTTAATACACATTTGTAAAAAAATAAAAAATGTATGTCGTATTATATTTTCTTAACTATTCTCCTTAAAAGTAAATAGAAACCATTCATGGACTATGAACGCGAACAGTTGTCCAATTCAATTCATTGGTCAACTAAAATTGACCAATTAGTATTCGAAGTTGGTCAAGTAAGTAAATAGTATTGCATTATCTAAACTTAGTGTTTTGGAGATTTCCGAAACTTGGCAGATGCCTGCGATTTCCGAAACAGTGAATGTTGCTAGCGAACTTGTTTCGATTGACGGTTACAGTTTGCATAGAGTTTGCCATAGCAAATTCTATGAGAGTTTATGTCTACGAGAGCCTGTGACTAAAAATTGTCTTGCAAAAAACTAGTTTTCTTTTGGAAACTATCTATAAACCATCTGGTGTCGATCGTAAAGTCTTTATGGAGAAGGTTATCTATTTGGGGATTTCAATCTAAATTTATTTGACATATCTGACTCTATCGTAGCAAAGTTTATATTGCTTGTCGAATCGTTCAATTTAAAACAAATAGTATCGGAGCCAATTAGAATTACCAAGTACGGCATCCCCGATTGATTTAATTATATTATCCTGCTCACGCCTCGTAAGGAATGTAGATTTAACTGATTTTGGAGTATCTGATCATTTCATACTCAGATATATTCTTACCGTGTTTACGATAATTTGAACCAGGAATGTTTCTTTCGTCATTTACTCTGTTTATGCTTCAACGACATATATGATTAGCGCTAATGATAAAGTTAATTGTTTTACGGACGGGCTATTGATGATTTTTGATCATCATGCATTCTTAGTTACTCGTCTTGTTCGTGGAAATGTGACCTCTTGGTTCACTCCTACCATTAAACAAATGATAGCTCTGCGAGATAGAGCACTTATTAATTTTAAATCTACTGGATTCGATAGTAAGTGGAACTATTATAAGTAGAGTCCGGATTAAAAAGCATTATCATATGCAAAAAAACATAAAGAAAGCACATACATTTAGCAAAATTGTATAAATTATATATACATTTTTGATTAAATACGTATTGATTTAGAGATTACGTATGCAGAATACTTTCTTCATATAACGTTTACATTTAAATACTTCAACAAAAACTTATACAATAAAAATAATAAATGTTTTTGCATTGAGAACACATGTTCAGTCAAAAAACTTCAATTCTTTAAATAAAACAAACTTTTAAAACGAAAAACTTTTTATTAACAGTTTTTAATAAAAACAAAATTATTTCTGTTTGAAACACGAAATTATTAAATGTTCATTAAAATGTTCCATTTGAATGTTCTGTCGTCGATCACTTAAAACAATGTTTTTATAATTTGAAAAACTTCTTTCGACATCAGTAGTGGTTATAGGTGCATATTTAAATTCGAAATGTAACTGTCAATGGACCCCAATCAAGTCTGATTTGTTTAGAAAGAAATGGAGAACGATCTCATCACTTTCTTTAGTAATTGATGTTTTACATTACCATAAAATAATCTAAAACCATAACTACATTATGTTGTCAAGCACTAAACATGCGAAATAACTTGCTAACTGGATTTCCAAATGATACATGCATTGATTTTTCACCCTAAATATGAAATCAACCAACCCAACTTACATAAATGTCAAAATTGATAACTAATTGGTAGGCAACTCAATTTACAACAAATGAATGTATTGT
>JAWQRJ010001969.1:0-14513 GCA_033557515.1 Diorygopyx duplodentatus | reverse complement strand
GAGATAACAATAAAATCCTACAATCTACATAACTTGACTATAGATCCTAGATTAATGTTTCATAAGAAATAAATTAATTTAAAATCGCTAATAATTTAAAATTTAATAATCTTGCAAATTTAATAAAGTGTGCCATGAATAGCGCTATGAATAGGATTACCCACCCCCGCCATCCCCTCTCTCACTAATTAATATGCCTAACTAGCTTCATAAGCTTGTAGATCGATGTAATCAAAAATTACCCAGCCAACTTTAATATACCTTAATAGAATCTTTTGCGGCGTAATTTCTTCCAGCTTTAAAATGCATCGGTCTTATCTTTGCACATTATGCCCGCGCAACGAAATGGGGCAATAATTCTTTCAGTTTATGTCGGAAAGTCGATCCTTTGCGTTTTCCTTTTCTTTAGCGATTCGTTGCAAACCCCCAGAGCCTATCTCGAACCGGTCTATTAAGGCGTACAATTTAGTTTCGAGATTGCTTCGTAAACTATTATGTCTGATACCACGTAGAGCGATCGGTAAAACGAACTGTTTGTAAAGTTGTTTCAAATAAACACAGACATTACGTCCCATTTCTGTTTACAAAGTAATGAAACGTAAAGAATTTTTGCTGCAAATACTTGCCAATTTGTTCTATTTTATTATTTGCTTTTTTGTAACGATTATTGGATATTGCGGAAGAAAATCAGACCAGAAAATTAACTATTTCCGACTACAAATTGTAAATTATAAATTCAATATTAGTTTTCTAGACAGTAAGTTGTTGCCAAAACTCCTTAAGTTCTCACATATCGAGTTAGAAAATATGTGTACTTTACCATCTACCCCTAAAAGAAATATCTGTGACATAGATGATATGGAGCAAAGTATTTCCACTTTTCATTTTTTTACGTTGGGTAAGTTTAAGTACCTGGGTTGGGTTAGGTGATGGCCGAGCGATAGCTCGGTCTATCAGGTACACCGAGCTAATATATTATAAGTATACTCTAATTATTGCATTAATTTTTAGAAAACCTGCCCTTCCTTTTCTTCTCTAATTTATATAAAATTCTTGTATTATATAAAATAAGCCACCTAGTTTAAGTGAGTACGGTTTTTCACAACCAAGCCAAGAGTGAATAAATCGCGCCTTTACATATAGGCAGAACTAACAATTATACTAATATAGCAGATTAAAATCATTACAAATGCTTAAGAACTTTATAGAAAATTATATTATTAAACCGATCAAAGTAATAAACAAATACAAATTTAACGCTTTGCCCAAAATCTGATGACCATTGATGCAGCCCTAACAACAATCATAATGCCCCATTAAGGCATTTTAACCTGCCGAGGTTTTTATTTAAGAAAATTTCGTAATTAAATTATGTGTCTAATTGACGAAGAAGAGCAAGACATAAATAAACTGCAAATAGGATATAAATAAACAACACGCGTATGCAGTAAAGATATGAACATAAAACATAATAAACAGTAAACACATAAATGTAACGAGCAATTCAAAATCGAAACATTAAACTTTTAAAGGTTTGCATATGATAATAAACTCATCCATAAAAACGTCTGATGTAAATCATTACACGATTCTCTCTTACTTAGTCCAAATGTTAAGGATACTTTCCTTCTTATAAATTTATGAAAGATATATGATATGCGAATATTGTTCAACAATGAAGGAACTCCAAAAATCGATGGATTTTTATGAGTGTGTGAATGGGCGAATAATTGCAATGCAATAAAAGCAGATTCCAAATATATGCGATCATCTAACCGTGAGCGTTTCATTGAGTTCCAGAATTCAGCTGGAACTCAATGAGATGCGTCCAACATCTTCGCGTTATTGTTTTCTGTAGTACCTACATATGTATGTAGCAAAGTAAGCAAAGTTCTGTATAGCAGAACTTTCGCTACATTCAACCACCGACGGAATGGGTCCATTGCGCTTTAGAGCTAATGATGCATAGTAGGGTTTACGGTAAATCACCAATTGTGCGATAGTTGCCATCAATCCGAAGCGCAAGATTATTATCACACTACGGTTCGGCAAAAATCTGAGAATAAGAAGACGTTTTATTCTTTAGATCAGTTGCTACTGAAGGAAAAGACTTAAGAAAATAATTAGGGAATTAAACCTGTTCAGGATAGATGCTGATACATCCTGTAGGCAGCACTAAGAAATTTTGGATAGTTAATTTAAACTGTTTTTTTCTGTTAGAAATACCATTTTGGCTGATACAAAGATTTTCTGAAAGCTCCCTCCCTCCTAAATACTACAACTATACAACTATAGGTACCATTTTTGGCCATTGGTCTGTCCGTCCGTCTATCTGTCTATACGTCCGCCTGTTATCAAGATTTCCCCTATTTCTATTCATTTTATAAAAAAAAGTTTCATTCTTGCAAATGTATTTTTTTTTTCAAAAAAATAGATTTCGGACTTAAATGTCAGACTCAAATATTATCGCCTTTTCTTTTGAAAGCAGTACAGTAAGCTAGTGACGTAAATATTTTTAGTTCCCTTAGGTTTAAGTTCCCGTAAATATAAAAAAAATCAATAATGTATAAGGAGAAGGCGGTATTATCTCCTTATTAAGTTTGAAATTCAAAATTCTCATCACCTAAATTTCAATTTCAAAAACTTCAATTTCAAAAAATTGCTTGTATTTTTTATAGGAAATTAAATCGTCTATAGTCTGGTATTCATAGCCTTTTTAAGAACAAAGCGGTTGTCGATTTATCCAGAAAACTGAGTGGATGTGGATCACTCACACGACTTTCTCTCACTTAACTAGTGGCTTTTATTATAGATATATTTAAAATTTACTTATTATAATAGTTTAACTGATGCAATTTTTATTGTTACCAGTATTTTGTTGTTAACATTTAATGTAGTAGATAATTACCATTACTAAGTGCAAATGAATCATAAACTGTACTACTTAATTAACCAATGCAGAAGTTCATCACTAGATGCAGTTTTTTTTAAAATATTATTGATAATTTCTGAAAGTGGAAAGAAATTGTAGCTTCACAAATTTTAAATAATGAAGCTTTTGTGAAAACAGAAAAACTAAATAACTTGGTAACGGTACAACATAATTAAAGAGGCTTACATCGCTGTAAAGCCAATAATAAAGAGAATCAGAATATAAGAAAATATACAATTATTGCGTTAAAAAATCTTTGGTACAACATTTTTGACTCACCCTGTATTAACATAGTCAGATGATGAAGTTAAAAATGAGTTAAAAAGCTTATTTAATGCCACATTTACAACTTACAAGAATATTTCCATCTCTTATAATAACCGAATTATCGACTGTGTAACAAAATTTGGGGCAACCTGTATAGTTTCATAACTTTACACATATAGTTATTTTAGTAAACAAAATTATATGAACTGTCAAACTTACAAAATAATATTATATGTATAAAACATTTTTAGTGCGATATAGCATTTTTATCCATTATTCGTAAAAACATTAAAAAAATTTAAAAAAAAACAACCAAACAAACATCTTATCTTTTTTTTATTAAATACAGGAATTACTGAAAGACAATACATCACTGCGAATGAAAATTCAAAAACAAAAGAAGAATTGGAAGAACTTAAAAAAAAGGAAGTTAATCAAGATATTAAAGGAAGAATATCAAAATAATCAGTTTCAAATCAACACAACATCGTATAATAATTAACACATTGTTAATTAGATGTATTAACATTATACGATCAAAAGTAATATGTTTCTTTTATTCAGTTAATTTGTACAAAATAATAACATAATAATTCAAAAAATATTATTTTTTGAATATTGAAATTTTACAATAAACATACCAACCCAACACAAAAGTACTTAAAATATATTTAACGAATTATTGTAAAATTTCAAACCATAAACAGAAAAAAATTTGAATATTTAATTAATAATTATAAACGTTTCATTTACAGGAATATCGCTGCACACATCACTATTTTTGCGATTTTTAAGAAAAAAAAAATAAGCTATTTAAAGTTTAAGTAAAATGTTACTTAAGTTTAATTAAAATGCTGCTTTGAATAAATCGAAAAATGTTGTTTTATATTTACAATAAGCAAATAACAATCGCAATTTTTTATCAATAGCTTCTAACACCTTTCATTACCTACTTCCTTAATTTGGCTACTATTAACCATATTTGCAAATGAAAAGAATACATTAAAAATCAACGTCTCTATCAGTGTTACAGTGTATTTAAGTAGTAAAATGATGATCATGAAGTCAAATTAGTTGATTGATATTAATAGTTTATATGGTAGGACACTTCATTAATAGTTTTTTTTTATCAACATACAGAGTTGTTTGAGGGCAATGTGCTAAATGTCACATACAGAGTTCTTTGAGAGCAAAATACAAAAGGTTTATTAATGTAAAATAAATTTAATTACTTAAATTAGAATGTCAGTTTTTGTAAACAGCGTCTAAAAACTCCTAAACGGTGCGACTCTGGCCAAATGTATGTTTAATAAACGACCATAAATTGGACAAGGAACTTAAAAATGTTATAATATACAGGGTGTTCCATTTAAAAAACTCAAGTTGCATAGCGTCTAGAAGATATGGGACACTGTATATATGAAAATACTTGTAGAAGAGAGAAAGATATTATTGGAAAGCTTGTAACTGGAATATATGAGCAAATTACACCACATCTTTAAAAAACTACAAATAAATTCGACTTTTCGAAATTTTATTAGTAAATTTGTGATTTCAACGTACCTGAGCATACTTTTCGTGGCCACATCGAACAGTTTGATAGCCCCTTCATCGCCGCCCGCGCATGTCAATTTACCGTCCGAACGGAACGAGGTCCTGTGTGCGTTCTCTACTGTTGAACTACTTTTAAAATAAAAACGATGTAAAAATGTAAATGAAAACCGAAATGGAAACAAACTGCAGCATGGTATGGTATATATTTTAATATAAAGCACACGACAGTAGGTTTCATTTACATTATGTTTTTATTTTAAAAGTAGTTATTAATAATGCATCACTTTCTCTTTATATGCGAAAAAGTAAAAATATTATGGGAATTCAATCAGAAAATTCCTATCTGTTTCCAGACGACTGCAAATTCAACTTTTGTCAAAGGGATCCAAAAAGGATAAAAAACATTAAAGCGAAATATAAGAAACGCTGTATTCTCTGAAATTCACGATTGTGCAAAGACTGAAACCAAATTGGGCTGAAAGTGAGTGCACAATATAAATGAATCCAGAAGTTTTAAAAGTGGACGATAGTTTTATGGAGTAGAAGAAAAAATTACAATAAAGAAGTAGAAGAAATAACAATATCACACAACATCAATAAGTATATCCCATACATTTTAACACAATCCAATCAACATTTCGTAGCTCAATCCCATATTAGTTACATTGTTACACGTTGGAACAAACCAATTTAGATTTTATTACTCGTAAAAGGTCTAGTCAATGTAGCAACGTAAAAGTAAAGTTTGCCGAGATTATTTTCAACAACAAAGTATTCATACTGGCAACTTTGCATCAAAACTTAATGAAATTTTCCTTAAGTATCACGTTCAGATCACGTTGGACCCACTTTAGAAGTATCCCACCAGGTCAGGGTCGACAATACAGGAATATGCAGGTTACGCAAACCCTATCCGCAGAAGTAATAACACCCCTGCAATGCACACGAGTTTGTGGACATAGGACGTTCTCTCATTTGCAATATAACGAAAACGAAATTTTCCATTTCAATATCACTGTTTGTTAATCCGAAAATTACAGAATACTACGGCACTAATTCGATGTTCTAAGGTTCTAAGGAGATAGTCGAAAGAGATTAGAGATATATGAAACGTTTCCTTCCGTAAAATTTTACTAAAGCAGCTACTGAATGGTATAAAGGGAAGCCATTTTTATTTGTGGAAAACTTGTATGTTCATCCAAGTGTAGTAAATACCTTTTCAGCTGTATTGTACCGTGAGGCAATAATACATTTCATTCATTTTATTTTCCTTATTCTGAGGGACTTTAAGCGAAGCAAAAAAATTCATGATACGAGATTGAATTTTCAACGATACAAAAAATCGTATAAATCACTTCATCGCATTCAGAATTTAATGCTTGCAGTGTTCAAATTAACAGTAATTCATTCATTAGTTCACTCAACGTGCGGAATTATTGATTAGCCCTAATTGCCCGATATCGTGCGTTTTGTGTGTAATTGCCGATTATTTGGGACTCAGTATGTATATTTAATGACCAGATGGGTCATTAAAGGACCCATCTCATTTATGCTTGACCCCCAATTTTTCCACAATGAGGAACTATAACTGAATCAGATAGTGTTCGTCTAAGTTTCTTGTAATAGATTTAGATTTACGATTGTCTGTAAAATCAACTGGGGTAAGAGAAAGTAAAATGAGATGTTTTAAATAGACCTTAGATTTGTGTACGTTAGCATTCCTAAACGCAAAGAGAGTTTATTTGCGTTACCACATTTTCCAACTCATCTATTTCCTATTACAATGTTTAAATTTATATGATAGGCAATAACACTGTCATCGTAACAAATCTGTCTTATTACCCATCGGAAATTGTTATTAGTGCCATCATCTTTATTGAAACAGAGATACACAAACCAGTATTATCGAAGAGACCAATTTGATCCAAAAGAATTTCTTTGATAAATGATACAACGTGTAATGATTACTCACCTGTAACAAACTGAAAAACAGTGAACATTTGCTATAAAGCTTAACCAAACTGTTACCAAAAGTGCATTGAATATAAATTTTGTACTGCAATTGCGATTAAGCAATTGTAAGTTTGTGACACGATAAACTTAAAACTTTACTGTCCAAACTGAAGTGGAAGTCATCTTTTGTTTTACGCCTGCAAAGTTATGATGGATTCTCTCTTTAGTGTACTCCAGCGACGGTGGACCGAGACTGCATTCACAGCAAACTAGATTTACATATCCGCGTACTGTTGCATTATCCTGTGCTACATTGAGAGTTATGTTATTCACTGGTGTCCACTGCAGATGGAGTATGATTGTGTGAAACCGATTGTTTTATTAATGGGTTGGTTTCAATTGTCCAATCACAAATTTCTACTAATCTCTCCTTCGTCAATTGATGACGTCATTGTTGATAATGACATCATTCGTCTTCATACATTGGAATTATGTTTGACCCCAAATTAAAATTTAACATACAATCCTACAATTTATAATGACACCACTGACAACGATTGAATCGTGATAGGCAGCTCCATAACAACTAAGAAGTGTTCACCATTTTCAAGACAGAAGGGTTTCAGAACGGTTGAAAAAAGACTAAGTAATACTATTATCAATAATGTATTATGTAATTAAATATAATAATGTATTATGTATTGAAATGAAATGAAATTAGACGTCGTGGGTAGTATAGTGGTTAGTACAGTCGCCCGGAAAGCGAAAAACACGTGTTCGAGTCCCGTCTCAGATGCGTCTTTTTGTCTTTGAAAATTTTCTTTTTTATATTTAATATATTTACGTCCTAATAAAGGAGTAATTCAACCTTACACTTTAGCGATTAATACTATTATGTTATATTATACATGTAAATTTTAAAATCTACATACTTTCCTGAAATAAAGATGTTCCAAGTTAAGTAGTTTTCGGCTTTGGGAAACATTGTGTGGAGAGTCAATTAGCAATTTAAATGTAACGATTATGACGCTTTCCAACCGGAGATAAAGTTAACGGAAAAATAGTTGAATTGGGCGTATTTTCTAGTACGAACTTGTTATTGAGTGAAAAGATGAAATCATTACGTGTTCGTATTTTTCTGTGTGGGCACTAGCCCACTTGAGTTCCTTATCGAGTGGGCATTCTCCCTAGAATATTTCGTGTGGGAATTTTTGTATTCCTGTGTGTGCCAGGTGTTTTTTTCTGGACACTATTTAAGCGTGGTCTTTTTCATATCAATTTTGTAATCTTAAAATTTACATCACTGAAAATGTTACGTCAGTTTTAATACAAAGGTTAAATTTAAGTTTTACATATTTAATACAAAGTACGAGGAAACCCATATATGTTTTTCTGTAGTACAATAGATTGAATAAAATACTATTAAATTGAAATATTTGTCAGATATTAACCGTTTATACAAAAATTACAGACAAGTGTATCTGTACCTGTAACTGTTAAATTTTCTTGAAAACTTTTAAAACGATACATGATAAAAATTATCGTGAATATTAAGAAATTAATCGTCTTCAAAGGAGTATACTAAAATATATATCTTTTTTAAAATGATGACTTGAAAATGCACTGAAAAGTAAAAAAAGATACTTTTTGTTGCAAACTATATGTACAGAAACTGTATTTTTTGTTTCAGGTTCAACATGATAGCTCTTTAAATTTAAAATTGAACTTTAAAGACAACGCCAAATAATAATTATTTGTAAAAATAATAATTAAAATGTTATAAGCTAGTCGATGTCTCTCTAGTCGATGTAAACAATATATACAGAATCTGTGTGTTTTGTTACGATATGTATACTTTTTATACGACTTCAATAAAGGATTGCATTTTCAATTCCTCACGTATTATTTTTTTAAATATATCATTTAATATAATAAATATTAATAATTATATTAAATAAATATTTCCGTCAACACAAAGTCCAGTGTTAATTTTCAAATTAAATTTTCTATATACTATAACTGCAATAACTATATTAGTTGTAGTTTTTCATTTTAAAAAGTGTAATAATTTAGTAAATGAAACAAAAATATAGTTTTTCAAAAATGTAGTCTTTTCACACAATGTTTGCTTTATTTCACACAATGTTTATTTTTCCTTTTTAGTTCATTTTTGAAGTTGGCATATTAAAAAATATATAAATAAAATATATATAAAAATATATCGTACTAGTAACCACTTCACGGAGTTTGCTCGTGGATTTTATAGTTACCATGGTTACTAATATCATTAAACGAACTAATTTTGTATATATGTATATATTTATGATTTTTTATATTTACTGATCGAAAACGATGTAACTTCGCAACGATACAAACAATCTTAAAATATGTAGCTCTAACAAATGAAAACAAAATCGAGGGTAGAGGTTGGTTATCGAAATTCACCTGCTCATTAAAAAGGGGTTGTTTGTAGTGTTTGTCTTTTCAACTTCCAACTGTTCCAAAGGATCCATCTTTCGTCCTTCCCCAATTTCGTGCAATACTTTAATATTTTGGTAATCTATTTTATGTCCAGTTTGTAAAGTATGTTTACACAAAGTTGAACCAGATTTAGAAGTATGTTCTTGCATACGCTTATTAAGTTTACGCCCTGTTTGACCTATATATAACCCTTAACAGTGGTTACAATTAACGGAGTAGATACCGTCGTTTTCCGAGTGGGAAATTCTGTTTTATAATTGGAAAGTAATTAAATTAGTAATTAAAAAGTTTATTATTTGTTTTAAAGACGGGGGTTATATTATATTTGTTGAAAATGTTTATTGATTTTAGACTAGTGTCATTAAAAGGTAAGGGTTTATAAATTATTTTGTTATTAGAATTAGATAAGTTTGTTACGGTAATCGAATTAATATTGGGCGTATATAAAGGACCGTTCTTTATTAGTTGTTTAGATATAATTTTAATTATGATGTCGTTTTTTAAATCGTTGTTTTAGCAAATATGTACTGTTTCCTTTTCTCGGTGTTCGAAGGAAAAATTGCATTTAAAAACGCAGTGTAAGTTTTATTTAAAAAATATATTTAATTATTTAAAAATATATATATTTTATATTTTTATTTACCCTTAACTTTTAGATTGCCTACAAATAAAGCAAATAAAAGAAGTTTAAAACCTTTTTCATTATTTGAGAATTACTAACAATAAATAGTTTTTCCCTAAATTTAATACAAAGATAATCAAATATGCGCATTTTTGCGGAGATTCATTAAGTAAAATCAGTTTACATTTTTGACTAGTTTCCTTCGGAATATGACTCGCCAGGCAAAATTACATAAAAAAGGTGCTGTTGTTATATTTAGATAGAATGAATCAATAAATTAGCTCTTTTGCAGTACATTGTAGGACAAAATGTTTCAAACAAAAGTTGTAACACATCTACTGCTTCATAACTCGACATTATTTTTGGACATACAGGTGGTCAGTTTATCGAGAACGTTACCAAATTTCAGTTTTTTTAAGTAGAACACCCTGTATATTATAGCATTTTTGTATTCTCCGTCGAATTCAAGGACAATTTTATTGATCTCGTCCCGTTTTGAACGAAATTTAATATTTTGCATCGCTCTCAGAGCCATAGGAGATGGAAAATTATTACTACGCAATATTAAAATTATTAGCTTTACCTTTACGATTTTTTATATAGAGCCCAAATGTGCTATAAAGTATAATATACAGGGTGTTCTGTGTAAAAACGCGCAACTTCGGTGTGAAACTTTTTTCGTTAAGTATTTAAAGTATTTTCGTAAGTATTAATAATCTTACAGCCTGCATAAGATTATTTTGTAATAATAACACATACAACATGCATTTATGAATGATAACACGTTTACAAAGTTTCGTAAGAAAATTTTCAAGGTTTGCTGAGATATTAATATAAAATGAACTTTTGGAAATTAATTTAAGCACCATAAATCCTCTCGGGCGCGTTTTAGGACTTAGGGTTTCAAAGTTCAATGAAGGCGTCTTTGAACTTTTCAGCTTAATAGTGGCCATACATTCAATATGTGATTGTTTCTTCAATTTGGGGTACGAAATCCAACGATTTACAAAATTGCTTCATTTCACTGATTTATGCTTTCATCAACAATAGGGTCATAAATATAATTGTACTCTAGTTTTTCAAATCTTGGAATTCTGAACTGCCACGTTCAGAATTTCAGGAATTATTTCAAATCATTTTCCGTTATTGTTGACCGCCAAAAACTGTTGAAGATAAAGGTAGACTGTTCAAAATAAAGGAAATTAAATGCACCCTATTCTCACTCACCATAAATTATAGCGTTTCATTTAGAAAAAGAATTAAAAATTATTTTAAATGTATATACATGAACAAACGAAGTGAATGAAGAAAAATAGTGAGCTCGAGCGGGATTTGAACCCCCGACCTCCCTACTACAAATAGGTTACTCTCCCAACTGTTCAACCAAGGGTACATTTCTCGACTCGTCGACTCAAATCTTTTTAAATAGCACTTTGTTTTTGGCGAACATGCATTGAAATGTAATATTTGCAATTTTGTTGTTTTCTATAACACTTTCTTTATTTTCATATATCTTATACTGTAATTTAACCTCTCCCATTTTTGCCTTACAATTTTCTTTCAATAAACCAGCATTATAATATCAGCATCATATTAATACCTACCATGTTTATAATATTGACATGCACAGCATTATTTTTCCCTCCCTGCATTTTATTAAAATTCCTTTGACATCCCCCTCTTTATTTCACGCAGTCTTAGCTACATAATTAACCTACATCGAGGGGGGGACAGGAATCCGGGGGGGGGAGGGCACGGGTTCGAAATAAAAACCTACCTGGCCCAGCTTACAAAAATCTCGAGAATTATTGCTAGCGGTGCCGTCTGCGGCACACAACAGATCGCAGTGGCGGAAAACACCCCCACGGTGGCGGAATAGTAGGGGAGGTAGGTCGTGGATCGTAGCGGCCGTGGTCGCTCTCGCAGGTGGCCGTGGACGCGTGCTGCTCGTGGTGGTGTCCGCGCCGATACTGAGTAACCCAGCGCCGCGACGCCCGACGTCGCCGCGCCAAGCGGTGACGTAAACGGTGACTCCCGGCGGAACGACGACGCGCCAGAGTGCGTTTCCCCCTGGAGGGGAAGTTGCTAAAGTGGTGGGGGTCGCGGCAGGGGAAACGTTTGTTTACGCTCATTACGTTACGTCTAGCGGACGACACGCTATCGTTGTAGAGTAGTTGGCTGTGGACTGCGTTCGTGGTTTCGACGCTCTACTCAAAAAAGATCGAACAAAAGCGCTAAGCTTTAGTGAGCTTTGAGAGATGGTGTCAGAGAGGCAATAGGATTTTGTATGGAAAGTGAAGGGTGATCAAATATTTCAAAAGTTCTCACACCAGAGTGCTAGATTTAAAAAAAAAATTGAAATATAATCTTAGGTGGGGATTAAAAGTAACAAATTGAATTGAAATGAAAATTGCATTTTATATCTGGAAAATGATAGCCATGATAAATCCAGAAAATGCTAATTGTGTAATGTAATATAGGAAAAAGGAAATCTTTAACATTAAGTAAGAATTGCGAGAAGCTCGAATACAATATCAAGCTAGCAAATACAGGAAAACATCCCTGAGGATATTACGATAGCCTTGCTTTCCAATTTTTCTTCTACCCCTTCCCTTTGCTAAATTGCTCTATTTCCACCCTGCTTATTTTAATTAAACTCTAAAACACAGGCGAGCCTTTTCTACAACGCAAGCAACCTTCACAAAGTACGCGCATAGAGCAATTATAATAATGACCAAGGCTACTTCTAGTTTCATTAAATAAATACAAACGCGTATTCTCTCTATAAGGGCGATAGTAGATACGCTTAATGGGGCGTAAATTGCATCTCCGCCCTAACTCTGTTTTCCCATTACCCTTTATGAAAGTTCCGCAGAAAATTGCTTAGACCTTCAGGTACTCAGGTCTTATTATTTACAGAATAAATAGGAGGCAATTGTAGAGAGGAATAGAACAGTAGAAAATAGATTTCACAGTTTCTGTATTCAAAATTATGTAATAAACACACACATAGAAGTTTGTGCTTTGCTTATTTACGTTCTAAGACAACATTAAGTTTACTCGCGAAGTTTGCATAGCTACTGTGCGAAATCCCATACTGAAATATCGGGTAAACAAATACTTAATCCTTTTAATAACTTTGCATATATTTCGAGCACGTTTGCCCTCAAAATGGCGATTTGCGCCAAAGTTGCGTAATGAGCCATTTGCAAAGATAAGGTTACTGTGTGTACCCAGGTTTATATGCTCTAATATAACCGCAGTGCAGTCGAAAGTTGTGGTTAGGATAACGGATAAACTATTGTGTTAATTACGCGAACGTTTATGCAATTTAATTTATCAAGCAGAAGGGTCGGCTACAGTTTCCGCTTGTATTAATGTTCATTAAGTTCGTGGTTTTACGCGGAGATTGTAGATATTACGAAACGGATAACAAATGGTCTTTCCACCCCTTTGGGTACAAGTAAATTATTAATGTTCAGTAGAAGTGACCCTGCATGAATTTTAGACAGATGATAAAGCATCAACTTTAGAATGCAAAGAAAAATACGTGGAGACTGTGAATTTTATATCTAGATGATTGTTGCCAAAGAAAAACTTGTGAGGGAAAATTGTAGGATAACAAATCAAGGGTAAATAATTTAATTGGCTAACCTGCTAACCTAGTATAAATATTTGATGAACTAATATTTCATGTTCCAAAGAATATCTGTACTCACGTTTGAATGAGCCAAAGAGGAGCAATTAGAGTGTATCTAATGATGTTCAATCCCTACGAGTTAGATATTACAATTTTCTATAATTATTTGTTACAACATTGATTTTAAAGCATTAGGTGTTGCAGGATATACTTTTTATGATTGGTATCAATAAATGTAATAATCTTTTGCCTTTGTCTTTATTGATGTTTTTATATTTTCATATATTTCTTGAGGTATTTCATCTCTAAAGCGACTGAAGTTTTACTAATCTAAAAATGTTTTTTTTTGTTTCACATTTTCTGAAGTATCCAACCGATAGCCCGGTCTACAAGGTACCCAGACTTCAGCCACCCACACAGTTTCGATAAACTTCCCGTAACCCATACGGCTGTTCCACGCAAATATGCCTACTAAATTCACGATGATTAGATAACGTGCCATTACGCGTAGCTTTGAATAATCCATCCGGAGACGTGTGAATTAGCACCTGTCCGTTTACATTATAAATACACTCCACTTATGAGGATATAAGTTATATGCCCACACGCCTGAGATAGAGGACAAACAATAGGAAAAACCCAGAGGAGAACTCAGCACAAAGATATGATTATGAACCATTTTATGTAAAAACAATGCATGGTATCACTCAGAACGAATATTAAATTGAAATACCTAGTTTATAAATATTCAACGATCCAAATTATTTATACAGGGTCGCTTTTATGTATGGAAACGGTCGATTATTTTCTAAACTAAGATAGCCGGAAAAAAAGTTAAATACAAAATATTTAGGGCTTTTTAAAATGTATTGAAGTAAAAAACAATATTTTGTACAGGATGTGGGGAAAAAGTATGGCAGCAAAGAGTTATCTGTTTTTAAATAGAACACCCCGTATATTACTCGATATTTCAATTCCTCTCAAAATTTTATTAATAATTTGTATAAAACACGATATACCTAAATTTTACCGTTTTCGAGATATCGAATTTTAAACAATATTTT
>JAWQRJ010001968.1:0-14520 GCA_033557515.1 Diorygopyx duplodentatus | reverse complement strand
GATCAAAAGAAAGGTCTTCAAAAATGAATATTAGTTTGCATTTACCACATTTCGATAACAGTTTTCGTTTTCAAAATGCAAGGGAATAAAAAAAAGTTTCCCTCAATTTGCAAGCCTTATTACTCCCCCCAGGGGCTTTTAAGGCACGTATAAAAACATACGTAAACCTTATTTTTGTCCATTCTATCGCTGTACCAAATTGCATCGAAATCGGTGTGTGACACTTCCCTTTTAGAGAAAAACATTGTATACGAGAAATGTAGGAAATTTTCTCTAGTATAATTAGGTTTAATAATTTTTTCAGAAAAGTTTAACCCTCTACCGAATACAAGGGAAAACCGAAAAAAAATGTTGTTCATGGATTTTCGCTTATAACTTTTTAAGCAGGCCAGATACGAGGATATACGTTGAAATTCGTGTTCAGCACATCCAAAAATATACAGAAAGAAAGAGAAAAAAACTTCGCCAAAGCTTTCCAGGCAGAATCCTAGATTGGCTGGACTAAAATAGGAAAAAATATTAAATAAATATTAATGGGAAATTGGTGTATTTTAAAGTAGATACAGGAGCGGAGGAAATTTAATTTCACAGCTTATTTATCTACAACGGCTTAGAAAGGAAACCAACGCCAACAAAATCAAACGTAAGATTGTGACATCTTATTCCAAACACGATATAAAAATCCTGGGCCAATGTCAGCTGAGATGTGAGGTTGATAATAAAAAATTACCTCAAAATTCTTTGTGGCAGATAATGATTAAGGAAGAATAATTGCGTTGGAAACAGCTATAAAGTTGGGATTGGTATCCACAATTTTTTGAAGAGATAGAAAACTACATCCTTAATTGTGTGACTTTTCGAAGATGCTCTAAATCTAATATAAAGGAACCAATGACTTCTCGTCCTATTCCCGAATTACCTTTTCTAAAAATTGCCATGTACTTTGCCAAAATTAAATCAAAGAACTATCTTATCATAATTGACTATTTTTCTAAATTTGTAATAGTTAAAGAAATGATCCAAAAAAAATCGTTACAAGAGCAGTAGAAGAAACCTTACCCTATTGTGGTATACCCTTGGAAATAGTCACAGACAATGGTCCACAATTCGAGTAGAACACGTTCCTGAAATATTATGACATAAAACAAACAACATCAAGACATTATCAAAAATCCAACGGAATGATTGAGAACAGTACAAATTTGTCAAAGAACTGATATTGAAACGTTCCAGAAGCCTACCTGATTTAGAACCAGATCAAGACATACTGGTGAAAAGAGGAATCAGAGATTGGACACCAGGAAAAGTTATATATAGAAGATCAGAACCTAACTCCTATGAGGTCATAACAGATGATGGTGGAACATACAGAGGTAATAGGGAAGATTTGCAAGAGATGAAGAAAACCGTTACCGACAAAAGCCAGAATTATGAGCAATTTAAATTAGATTAAAATAGCTGGGTGGGTATTATCAGCAGAATATAAAAAAAAATTGCACACTGCATAAGTATCTGATTGTCAGAATACAATAGAAAAGATTTTATGTTTATCTGAATGTGTACCTTTTCGCAATTCCTGATCAGTGCAGTGGTAATATCATTTACGAATTACCAAACAAAGGAAAAGGTGATAATCTTTCTCAAACGACTTAATGGACCGACAAAGGCCAATCGATTTTCGGACTATATGGCAACTCGCGGTGACACAAAAAGGGAGAAAAAGTTCCTGCACGCACAATTAACCGTACACACGTATGCCGTTTAGCCGACATTTTCCCTGATGGCGGGCGATCAATTAGCGATCCGGGTTGATGGATGACTAAATTCCCAATACAAAGCCCAGAAGGTTGCCGCGCTGACGCATCCTTCACCTGGATTCTGCACGACAGTTTCCCAACAGCTCAACAGCTTTTACGGAAAAACCGATGACGCTTAATGCCGCGCCATTATGTCCGGAGAAGAATGAAGACGACACAGGGACCTTTTGGCCGTAAGTAAATTAATGAAGCGACCGTAATTGGTCGCCGCTATGAGTGGCGCGTATCGCTAATCGCAGATTTGTATGCGCACCACTACAGGTCTTGCGACTTGGCGCGAATGAACAAACCAATAAGGAAACAAAAATCGGACACAACTACCCGCCGCGAAATGTCGTCGCGGTGATTAATTAGCACCAGATGGTTACCTCTGAGAACTGTACAAAGGTTGTTGTTCTTTGTGAGTAGATGTCAATGCATAATGAATTTCCACGCGAGGTGGACATAACACGAAGTTAATAGTTCTCACCACCGATATGAATGTTATTTGTGATGTAAATCACAAACAACAAAGGTTTTCCATCAGCAACCTACAACTTCTCAAATTTCTTCGAAGTCTTGTTGTTGCACATGTGATTTGTAGCTGTTGAATCTATAAATCAATTATCATAATCTTTATTATTTAATAGAGCGGAGGCATTTAAATTTCGTTGGAATACTCAATGGCGTACCGGCAATATTATCTTCTGCATCTTTTGATCCAATCTTCGCAGAAATCTTCATTCTTTAAAATCATTCCTCCGGTTTTCCGGAAGTAGGACAACAGGGTCGACAACAGTGGGAATCGCACCCAGGACCTCCGGTTTGTGAGTTCGACGTATTACCCACATAATCCCCTAATTCCCAATAAGTTTCGAAGCTAACGACATTATTTAATTTCATTCGATGATGAATTGTTTTAATGCTGAAGCAAAATCATTGTTGGTAACAGTGGATAAATAAAACGAGTTTTTATTCAGTGTTAGAGCGAAACAGCCATACAGAACGCTTCTCAGCGCAAAATTGCAAAATAGCTAATTAAATCCATACGAAGAAAGGGTCGACAGGCACGCTCCGGACATGCGGACAAATAGCTCGTTTTTTTGCGAATTAACACTGCGCGAGCAATGTTAACGATCGTGTGTCGAAGAATTCAAAGCGTCCCAAAGAAAGGCTACGGTTAGATATGTCGAAGACTGCATAATTTCTTTTTGTTGCGCGCGTCCTGGAAACTTTTCTTTACAATCAAGCACTGATTGAAGACCAGATTTGCACAGCTTGCTCGATTATAATAACGCCGATTATGGTTATCTTTGGCAAGAGTTTTTAATTGATGCGAGAAACCTTGTCTTGCAGACTTGAAGAATGCTTTGGAATCAGAAATGAAAGACCAAACATTTAGAAGAAAATATCGAATCTCAACATTTAGGATTAGATGCGTTTATGTAATTGGAATTTTGGAAAGAAAACGAAGTCATACGAAGAAAACTCAGTGACGCTCATAATAAAATTTATACAGAGAAATTTAGTGGCTCCTTTAGGTCATTATGAAATTCTCTCAGTGCGGTTTTAGAAATGAGGAACTTCACGGTTACACTCTGGGAAGCGTTTACATAAAGCAATCGACTTGAAGACCACGCTAGCGTAGCCACTAATTTAATTAATTAACAACTTGTTGACAATTGATGGAGTTTGTTTCGCTTAATTTGGCGAAACCACAGCCTTACAAACGGAATTAACCATAAATATAAATAAACACGTAGGTATTAAAAATAGTAATCTGGTGTATGTTTGCGATGCAACCAATTTGCTTCTTAAATAAAATTATGATTGTGGGATTTCAATCTAGTGCCTCAAATTCTCCACACTGCTTGTTGTATCTGTATTACAAAGGTATTGTTACCAACACATAGCTGAATCATGTAACAATTCAACCATAAGGATGTCGTTACGCAATACGTAGGCTTCATGACCTACAAATTGATGGAAAGCAGATCTTGTTTGCCCAATGTTTGCTGGAGGCGCAATCGTGCCAGCCTGATTTCGTTTCTTCTTTTCCCCAAACAAACTCTCCGGTCAAGCAATTACTCTTTGTGGAGATTTGAAAACAATGGATGTCTCATAGCCCGTAACTACGAATACTTTTATCTTTCTATGCAGCCCTATTCCCAAAGGAGTTTTCTAGAATTTTTGAAGACAACTTCCAATAACAGTAGTTGTAAAAATTGAGGTGGCCAACTCTACTAATTTTTGGAGTTAATTGCTTCTTTTAAGTAATTTGTGAGTTATTGGCGCACAATTTTTTGTAATTCATTGTTAAAACAACCAAAGGTAATTATCAACCCAATTCGACACAATTTCATAGTGTCCGACTGGTTTTAATTAGATACTAAACCATAACCGAAACTTTAAGAAATGCTTTTAATACCTACATTACCGTATATATCAGAATTAATTTTTTCAAAAACAGTATTTGCAAAGGCCTCTAGTGGTTTATAAAAATAACAATAACATGTTTTGCGAAACATGTTATTGTGATTAATACCACTTTTATTTCTTTTTATTTATTTTGATTTCACGTGACCCCATTTCAGTGTTGATAAGATGCAATAAATGTTGCAAAGTTGTTTTGCAACATCGCGCATCCTCGTGCACCAGCTATTTTTATACCGATTACAAAATTAGTAAATATTTAATTTAGGTGAACTCAATTCTCCATCAACAACATTGCAATTGCTCGGTTAGTGTCTTTCCACAACGCACGATCAGATAAATCGGGTGAGTTTTCATTTATTATTAGGCAGCTATTATTATTCGGCAGTAAGTGCAGTTGCTGTGTAAGAAAATTTTAACGTTTCACCGTTAAGTTCGTTGCATATATGCAGTTTCAACTTCTTTAAACAGATGTCGCTAACGTCGCTAATAATCTCGTTAAATAATGTGCTAACTTTATGTCCCCAGAGATTTTTTAACGTACAGAAGTTATAATATACTAAAAAAATTAACGGTTCATTTGTTACATAAACGAAAAATTGCAATTTTTGGTTTTATATATTAGGAAGCATTATATTTTTACAATAGTTTTGAAATAATTTTGAGCATTAAAGCCACCATAAATTCTCCAGCAAACACCTTTACACATAGCTAATCCATCCACACGCATTAACAGAGAAACGTCCAGATGTGTTTAAATTGTTAGTATTCATCAAATTTTTGAAGTCTTGAATTTTTTGCAATTTGAGTTAGTTCGATCTCTGACAACACGATGGCGCTACCAGACTTAAAATGTTTTGTTTTTTTAACCTCTGTTAGTTTGACCTTTGACTGCACGATGGCACGGAAACAATTTTTTTTTTTACCAAGGGAGCTCACTCTACCAGATACCCTTTCAAAAATACTCTCAAAAAACATTTACAAAAATTACTTTATTGTTCATAGTTTCCACAAACACAAAGTAACGTTAAAATTAAAAAATATATTTAAAAAAAAACTTAAAAGGTAAAACTTCTGATTACGCAAGATAATCAAAAAGGACGATCGACTTTCCGATTTTAAATACTTAAAATACGCATCTCATACCGAATCACTCTTATCACATCACTTCGAACTCTCGCCGTCGTCTGCCAGCAAGGTCTGCAGATCCACGTCGGCGAATTTTGACTTGTCGGTGGACGTACCGGCGTGCGCCAAAAACAACTCCTTCAAAAATCCCAACTCTTTCGTGAGCGTTTTCACTTTTTCCTGCAGAATTGTGTTCTCGTTCTTTAAAGCATTAACGCGGTTCATAGTTTCCACTGTCTTCACCTTTGTTTTTTGTCGACTGCGCTTGACCGCCTAAAACACAAAAGCAATATCGAAGTTACTTAAATAAAATTAATTAAAAAATATATAAAAAAAAATTATTTGAATTTACAATAAAATATTTACTGTAAATTCAAATATGTAATTATATTAAATTTCATCTCACAAAATTTTAATTGACTATAGCCTAATTTAGTTAAAAAAACGACTCATTTTTTTAAGAAAAGCATTTATTTCGAAGGACCTTGAAAAACTAGATTTTCATTTTATACAGCAATAAATAGGTATTACCTATGTTCAACAATTCAACTGGGCAAAAAACCAATGGGCCGTTTTTTTAAGAAAGCAACAAAAAAAATTAAACTCCCTCTCCTTAGTTTTCATTGTTTATTGCAATGCTTACCTGCCCTTTCCCCCATTTAGTCCAAGGGAAAAGGGTTTACTTATTGCTAAAGGCAAGCTACAGAGTCTCATTCATGTGTTGTTACGCGAATGCTATGTCTTGTCACTTATGCAGTCCATTTACGTCCGCATGGTACGTTATCACTAGGGCCCAGATCTTTATTTAAATAAATATTTTCGTATTTAAATAAATATTTTGTGATTTTTGAGGATAAATAAATATTTTGTTTTTTCAGAAAAATAAACAAATTCTTTCTCATTTAATCTAAATATAATTCAATTTCTAATTCTTAAAAAAATTATGTACAAAGAAGACGAGAATATAAATGGAAATACAATTTCCTAACAAAATTTTGAGAATCGCTGCCTGCCTGCAGCTGTAAACTTGCGAACACAAATACTATAGAAACAAAATACTTACAAAATTTGAAGAGGTGTTAAACAAAAATCCAGGCTATAAAATTTTACTATGTATCAAAAACAATCTTCTTGGGATCCTTAGTGAAGAAAAGGAAGAAGAAAATGGAGATTTTGAAGTATTAAACGCTTTGAGCCCTTCAGACATTTCAGTATTTAAATATGCTCCAATTACTTCATGTGTTGTGGAAAGAAGCTTCTCCCAATATAAACCTTTGTTTCAAGATAATCGAAGAAGTTTTACTTTCGATCATTAAAAAAAGCATTTATGAGCAGTGTAAACAAATGATTTTAATATACACTTAATTAATTGTAAATTATATCATTTCTAGCCTTTTATGTATTAAAAAATTTTAGTAAATATATTGCGTGTTTAATAAATATTCCACGTTTTCTGTTAAATATTATATTTACATATTTGCCATTTTTAAATAAATAACGATCCGGGCCCTAGTTATCACAATTAATAGAATAAATGCCATTCTTATCCAAAGTAGGTGTTCTCAGTTTATGGTTAGAAAATATTGAATAATTTTGTGTTAGTTTTAAAAGCAGGGAAAATATTGTATTTATTAAAAATATTCTTAGATTTTAAATTACAGAGGTTGAAGGATAGAGGTCTGAAACGGCTAGTTTTTTTACTATCGTGAGTGGATAAAGGTTATGTGGTAAGTAATAACTTATTAATTATTAGCGGAAGAGTGACGTATCTAGAGATGTGTCATTATTTCTGATAGTAATTTAACTACAAACACTAAGCTGACACATTTTATTATAAACAGTCACATTTTGTGTTATGTCACTGTTTCCGTTATGTATCTAAAATATTAATGATTGGTTAGTCACATTTCAAGTTGTTAACTTCAAACTGTCAAAGTTCAGGAAACAACACTACAATCTCACACCTTTATTGAAAATATTCTAGAACATGAATTTATTGAAACATTACAAGCAAGAGAATGATCTTTGCTCATACAATGAGCCAGGATTAGAAAAATATACTTATACTCCAAAGATTCTGATGACTCGGTTAAAGACGCGCGCTGTTTTTTTCAGGAAAAATGATTACTGAAAAAATTTTGTGGGGAAGAGCGTACAGTAATTTTAGGAAGTACTGAGAACGTGATCGCGTGATTTTCTTGGGGTCAGTATGACAACATGACAAAAGTTAATGACAGCAGAATTCGAGTATGTAAGTTTCATTTAAAAAATACGATGTCAATTAACGACTGCCCGATTAGAACAGTAGTTCGTAAAAGGGATCCACAATACCCATTTCAAAATGGGAAAGATAATAATAAAACGGAAAGAAAGCAGACAAAGAATCTGCAGATTTTGTAGTCGTACAAAAAGATATTGTGCCTTGTTCAAAGTGCAACACGTCTTCTTTCTATTATGTATCAAAGTTAAATGTTTTTTTTTTAAATTTTACAATGATGTGTATTTACGTATGGAATATGAAACAGGGGGGCAAATGAAGACGCAAACGTAATTTTTTACTCAGATAACTGCTCTCAGGTCAGCAGAAAAATAAGTTCCTGCATTCTATGTATCTTTACTCGGTAAAACAGTTACAAAAGATAAAAAGTATTACTCAAGTATTTAATTACTGGACACACACCCAGAACGAGGGTGATAATGCACACTCATTAATTAAGAGAAACGTAAAACGATCATTAAGATCTGGACCAATTTCATTTCAGAACAATACATAACATTAATAAGAACACCAAAAAAAAGCAGGAAATCCATACGGAGTACATGAAATGTCTTACGATGACTTTTATGACCTCAAAACTTTAGCTCACTCAATTGGGAAATACTCGGTCAATAAATATATCTGACATACAAATTTTTAGAGTGCAGAAGGACCACAAAAACAAGATTTTTTACAAAAAGTCGTTCGACCAGGAACTTCATTTTAAAAACATTTCAAAAACATAGGCATAGAAAAAACAAATAGCTAAATAGCCAACATCAAATAGATAAAAAAAAAACAGAATCAGTTTAGAATAAGTGAAAATAAAAAAAGTACTTTAATAATATTATTTTTGTGAAAAAATACATCTAAAATTGAACTTTCTTTCAAACATTGGTATTTTCACCTACGAATAGATAAAAAAGAGAAGATTTCTATCCTTTTTTTTTCGAGTTGTGTTTAATGTTCTTTTGAATCAGCGATATACAGGTGTTTTACTATAGACCGTCCATTAGAAATATATGGGGAACGGATAAAGCTAGAAGTAAAGCTAGAATTTTTTTTCTTCGTCTACATTCAATTTTCAACAAACTTTCGTAATACGTTTGCCAGGCCTAAAGTTAATTGTTTTTGAGATATAAATATTTTATATGTAGTTTCTTAAAGAGAATTAACATATCTTTCGTTTCTTATAAAAGATTCTTCCACCTCCCCTACTTCAGCAGATATCTTTAAGCAAAGTTACGAAAGCAGCAAAAATTAGACGTTCCCGTTAGGCAGAAATTAAATTGCATTTTGGCTCTGAAATTTTTAAAATTTCTTCAATATTATGTGATTCAAAATAACTTCATTTTAGATTCTTTGTACTAAAAATTATTCGTTCTTTACTTTTTATCGTAAAAACTTTCTTGTACCTCCAATATTGTGAGATAAAATTGTCAGGTGTTGTAATCTTTTATTTTTCTCTTAAATTGTTCGATTTAAAAACATATTCTAGACGATTTATTACAGAGAATTAACTGCCCTTTCTTTGTCTATTAGGAACTGTGTGATGTATTTCTTCTACTTTAGCAGATATCGTCCATCGAAGTTACGAAATATGTAAATATATTAGATTTAAGAAGCTTTTGCAGTTTCCAAAGCAGTTTTAAAACTTTTCCAATTGGATTTCGATAGACCAAGCGGGGTGAAAGGAACAACTATGTTTAATCTAAGATTTTCTATATTTTAGCTGCCAACAATATCTTTTTAAAAAGTATAATTAAGTTATGAAATTTAGGAAAGTTAGGGAATATTATTATTATTATATACTATATTATTATATACTGGGAATTAGTTTATGTCAGTATATTGGAAAATAATTATCTGAATGCACAAGTGTACATTATCAAAGTTCAAGTAGGAAGGGAACTAAAAGATAAAAATATTTTCAATAAGCTGGCGGTTCCAGTTATACCGGAAGTTGACAACAGCTTTGTTAATTTAAATGGAATAACCCCAATTTTATTTTATTTTCTTAATCCATATTTAATTTTCAACAACTTTCGTAATACGTTTGCCAGGCCCAAAATTAATCGTTTTCGAGATATTGAATTTTTCGCAAAAATTATGCAACTGCAGTAACATTTTGAAACAGAATTTTCATAATTAGACTTATGCGATAATGTTCATACTTCATTAACCATTAGTTGAGACATTGAACTTTTCAGAAATACACACAGCGGGACATTCTTACATACATTCTTTACAAAATTGAATTTAGAAATAAGAAAACTTTAAATGACAAAAAGTGACGGACAGGGCATTTAACAAAAAATATCTGTTCTATGCTCTACTTGTTTGTATTTGTTGGCATTGATCATGAATAATAAATAAATTCAAAATATTGGAGTAATTATTAGTTGCCATTTTAGAACGCAGTAAGGACTTGTCAACATTGTCAAGAACTAAACATGCGAAATATCTTGATAAGTTGATTTCCAGATGATACCTGCATTAATTTTTTACCCTGAATGTGAAATCAACCAACATAAGTTACAAAAACGTCAAAATTGATAACTAATTTGTAGGCAACGCAATTTGCAATAAATGAGTGTATTGTCAAAGGATCGCTTTTGCAGCAAGAACTCGAAAAACCTTAAATAATCGGAAAAGGATAATTTTAGGTGTAGAGAATACCGTTGAACGAGGATTTTAATTCTACATTCCATAAGATAAAAATATTTAGTAGGTTCCATTTAAAAATTTTTTTTGTAAAGAATGTATGTAAGAATGTCTCGCCAGATGTATTTCTGATAAGTTCGATGTCTCAACTAATTGTTGATGAAGTATGAACTTTACCACATAAGTCTTAATTATGAAAATTCGATTTTTCATAATGTTGCTGCGGTTGCATATTTTTTGCGAAAAAATTCAATATCTCGAAAACAATTAAGTTTAGGCCTGGCGAACATATTACGAAAGTTGTTGAAAATTTAATGTAGATTAAGAAAAAAAATAAAAATTGGCGTCATTCCATTTAAATTAACAAAGCTGTTGGCAACTTCCTGTATAACCGAAACCGCCAGCTTATTGAAAATATTTTTATCCTTTAGTTAGTTCCCTTCCTACCATATTCAAATCTAAATTTTCAGACTTCTAGCTTTATCCGTTCCCCATATACTTCTAATGAACGGTCTACGTTATATTCCGTGTAGATTCGGCTAAAGATGATAAAAATGGTACCGAACATATTAGTTAATAAAGCAAGTTAACGAACTTTTATAGCAACAGTTTATATAAGAAAATGTAGACGATAGAGTTAGCATAAAACACCATCGAGAAGTTTGCATAGCAAAAAAAAAACGCAACGATAACAACACGCTGCAAAATTTCCCTCACACCAAACGTACCAAGTTGTTCCTGTCTCTCTTCTTACGGTATTCGTCGTCGTCATCTTCGGAATCTACGTCTTTCTTAATTTTACCTCTTTTTGGGGCCATGTCCTACAAACATATAGGTTAAAACGCGAACTTGAAATCGTTCCGTTCGAAAAACCAGTTTACCAATAGTGTCATTTTGACTAGCTAACTTTATGATGAGTATTTTAAGTACAAAAACACAGAACGCGTACTTACTTATAGCACTTGTGAGCTGTAAACTTATTTCACATTGTGCAATACGAGTAACCTTCTAACTGTCAAATTGTGACGTTTGCAGAAACCACTCCGAAACGCAATTCGCTCATCGATTAGTGCGGGATTCTCATATTATTATTCGCAATATTTTGAAAAGATAAATTAAAAAAATATATTTTTAATCAGTATTTATTAGTTTAAAGTTAAACAAGATACATCTATTTAGAGAAATTTAGTTTATTTGGAGATTTTGCAATAAGGAAAATAACGGAGTTACTGCGAGCGCATGCGCAAATTTCAAACTTCAAATAATTAAACGTTTAATATTAAAACAACGCTGATTGAAATTGAGAAACATACGTTTATGATTATTACTGTTTTACTTCCGCTTTATTAATTTGAAACGATTAGAAAATAAAAACCAACTCTTCATTCCCAATCGTAAATAACCTAGATAACGGTCAGGCATTTTTATTACTACGTCAACGTCATTTGTTTAAATTTGAAATTTGTCACTTGTATACTATTTTTAGTGTAAGTTATAAATAAAAAACCCATTTGTTTTCGGCACTACATTATCTAACGGAATATTCTACAAGAATATATTACAAAGTAACGTCATTCAATTTTTCTAGCATAGTATTCAGTTGTTTTCATTCATGTCTGTTTATATTGGATATTTTTATACTGGATGTGTACACATTGCTTTGCTACACCCCAAAATCCTTGCATTATTTCCTACCACTCCAGAGACTCCAGTTCCCGGAATTGGGATATCGAATTCGTGCTAGTCAATGAGATGGTTTTGTGGCAGATTTTTAACAAGTTGTGAGTATTCAAATCCTTTATCTAATGAGCTTAACGCAGGATGATGGGATTATTTTTGATAAGACTAGGAAATGTAACAATAGTATCTAACAATATAATAATGTTTTTATGGGAAGGAAACAAACGACTAACAGAATATATGGCAGCAATAAATGAATGACGAAACATGTGTATATTGATAAACAAAAGAGTAGTAATTTTTCGTTGATTGTTTGGGTTTTGGTACGCCTGTCGTAAACACAGTAAATTGATTGTATCTTTGGGTTTTCGATATCTCGAAATCCCATATCTGTAACATGTTAACAATTATGTTAATCGTCGGAAAAGTGGACACGTTGCAGTGTCTGTGCGAACATTTGACATTGGAAGCGCTAAATAATTTCTAAAATTTCACGAATCCGTCCGCGTTTTCCGATAACGAATAATTCGCGATAAGAAATGTCTTTTCTACTTAAGTTGGCTTACTCGTTTATATGTATTTACTATGTGATAATACCCATAGGATTTGTAACAAAGTAGGTGAGTTCGCTTATTAGAACAGGTTGTCTAACGCACATTTTTTTGTTGTATTAACCTTTAGGTGGTGGTTCGGTGAAAAGGGAAATGAAATGAACGGAAAGGCTTTGGTATTGGTTACTGGCGGTGCCGGTTACGTCGGATCTCATACGATCGTTGAACTGCTGCAGAACGATTACGATGTGGTGGTCATCGATAATTTGGTAAATAGTTTTGCCGAGTACAATCAGAAACCGGAATCTTTAATACGGGTGGAACAGATCACCGGGAAAACAGTGCAATTCTACAATGTCGATATACGGGACCGTACTGCTTTAGAAACTTTGTTCCAGATGGTATATTTATTTATTTAATTATCTAAAGAAAACATCTAAATTTTTTCTTTTAGTACAAGTTTGACTGTGTGATGCATTTTGCTGCTCTGAAAGCTGTTGGAGAATCGGTACAAATTCCATTGACATATTATCAAAATAATATAGCGGGATCGGGAACTTTATTTGAGGTAACGTCTATAAGTATTCTTGTACATAGATAAGATTATCGGAGGTACGTTCAGGTAGCATCTCCTTTAAACTTAATGTTTATCTGCAATATCTCATTTTAATTAAACTCCACTGTACTCAAATTTGGTAATATAATAGCTATAAGTAGATTTCCTGTCTTCTTCCTCTTCACTCATTTTCTTTTGTTTTTATTCCTCTTCACTCATTTTCTTCTGTTCTTATTCTTCACTCATTTTCTTCTGCTCTTCTTCCTCTGCACTCATTTTCTTCTGTTCTTCTTCCTCGTCAACTCCGAACAAGCTCTTGGTTGGAATAATTTCTATTAAAGTTTTTAGCAGATTGTTTGTAAAAAATGCATATAGTCGCAATATTTAGATAAATATAATAATATATAATTTTATTAATAATTTTGTACGGTATGATAAATTCTTTCTAAATTCCCTTGTCAATAACATCGTTGGTGATAAATAGTATTATTATTGTTTTCTACCAATCGTACAAGGACTGGCCATCACTATTCAATTCAACATAACATATTTGCCGTTGCAATTGTAGAGTGGTGAATTTTTTAAAGTAAAAATCTGATTCGACGTTTTTAATTAGCACCCTCCAAAAGTCTTTTTGTAAAAGTATTTTATTTTACTAGTCATAAAAGTATTATAAGTCAAAAAAGTTATTTTATTTTACTAGTAAAAACTGTCAGCGTCAAAATGTAATTGTTGTGACACAGTTCAAAGTTCGTTCCAGAAAGGGAAATACTTTACTAATCTCAATTCCCTGATATAGATTTATATCATGGAATATTTGCTCCATAGTGGTGAATTTTTATACCGGGAAAGATCACTAAGTATGCTAGGATGTTGTCTTCACAAGTTGTTTCAATTTTCTTAATAAATACCTGGATTTTGATGGTAATAAAGGAGTCTTTAGTGGTAGTAGTGATATTTTTAATTTCGACAAATACGTTAGAACAGCTGCTCTAGATTTTTTTTGTGAAAATAACCCAACATTCCATTTTAATTGATAAAAAAAGTAAGAACTTTATTTTAAAAAATTATAAACTCTAGAACAAACAAGTTTTTCAAAGATTTTTCTGATTGCAATATGTAACATGCTAATGAAGTTTTAAAAGAAATTAAGCAGTTTGGTATTCGATTCACATATTTTACTTTTTACAGATTACCGAGGGAATTAAAGTTCTAAAATAAATTTCAAAGCCTCTTTTATTGTTTAGAAGATCAGTGTCTTAAGATTTTTATAAATAGGTGGATAGATTTTTTACTTTTTCATATACTTTCATCACTTTTATGTATGGAAACGGTCGATTATTTTCTAAACTAAGATAGCTGGAAAAAAAGTTAAATACAAAATATTTAGGGTTTTTTAAAATGTATTGAAGTAAAAAACAATATTTTGTACAGTATGTGCCAAAAAAGTATGGC